>JABCKS010025049.1:0-30457 GCA_018851325.1 Termitomyces sp. DKA19 | reverse complement strand
GGGGGGGCCTGGCGGGCGAGTTCAGGGCGGTCAAACGCAGACAAAGGGGACGAACCTTGGTCGGGGGACGAGCGCAGGAGATTGCGGATGTGCATGTCGCCGGGGCCGTGGGGAGTGGCATCTCCAAAGACGAAGGGGGACGCGGGGCGGCCCTCGTGGGGGGCAGAGGAGGTGGGGGACGACGGGGAGTGGGGGCGGTAGGGGGCGGGGGAAGCGGCGTGGAGGAGGGGGGAAGCGGCGTGGAGGAGGGGGGAAGCAGCGTGGAGGGGGTCTGTGATGGAGGCTCTGCGCGGGGGCTCGGGCGGGGACGGCAGCGGGGACGGGGCCTCGTTGCGGGCAGCGCCGTTGGTCTTCATCGGAAAGCGCGATCGATAATTTCAGAGCACAGCCTAATCTGGTTATATTGGGGGCCAAACAACCGCAAGCGCCGTGCGTCGCAGCCAGGCACGCCGGCCTGTGCTGTTGCGCGTCGTCCGCCCCCGCCCGTCCTCTCCCGCCGCCATCTCCCGTACCCTACTCATGTAGTCTAGCTGTACCTCTCTACGCCGCATCACCGCTGTCGACTCAGCCACAAGCCCATCCAACGCCTTCCTCGTCTCCACCTGATGCTCCACGCGCGCACGGAACAGCTCACGCCCCCACTCCCAACCACGTGCAACCCAGTCACGAGTTCCCCCGTCCCAGTCACCGTCCGCCCACCAAGCCCTCTCTGCCTCCTCTCCTGGCATCCCCTCGCCCTCTTCGTCTCTTTCCCACCCAGAAGCACTCCTGCAAACAAACTCCAGTCCGTTCAGTGTCCGACGCAGATCTGCCGAGGGCAGCTCGTGCCCCGCCTGCCCAATGTCTCCACCACCAATGTCCCCTACCTTGTATGCCGAGTCCCCGTACATCCCAACAAGTCTCTCCCTATCCAGCAACCTTCCATCCTCGTGGAAGCTCAGTGCCTGCAGGTACGATCCCGCCAGTTGCGCCTCGCAAGCCTCGAACATCAGAATCCTCTGCAGCGGCAGATCCTCCGTGGGTACAAGCGATATGTCTCCCCAACCATCAGCTTTTCCCCCATCCAACTCCAAAATGGTACATACCATTGCACGTGCATATCACAGGTCTTCTGCACTCTTGTATAAACTTTGTCACAGCACTCCAAAAGTTTGTGTCGTCCTTGAACAGAATGTCCACTTCCTCGAGCAGTATCAGACATTGCCGGACCCTCGCCGGCTCCCTTGAGTCATCTCCTTTCGGCTTGCCATTCCTTGTCCTGCCTTTGCGCACATGGTGATTCTTACCGGCATCCCCAATCAAGCCGTCAAGTCCCGCTCCACTTCGCCTTCCAATCCCAGGATACACCTCTAGCACATCCCACCCGAGCTCCTCAGCACATGCATACACAGCCGCACTTTTTCCTGTCCCACATGGCCCTGCAAGTAATATCGTATTCGTAAGCGAGCTAAAAGTATGCTGTGCCGAGCAGTCGTGTCCAGGAGATGCCCGAGAAACAGCACTCGATCCTCCGTCCTCAGACTCCATCCAAGAGTCATCTTCATCTTCAGAGTCCACCCTCCGCCTTTTCTTTCCCCGCCCCTTCTCCACTTTGCGTATAATTCTTCTAGCCCGCTTGGTCCCTCGTGAAGACTTGCCTCTGCCCTTTGCATTTGCCTCATTCGTCTCCAACTGTATTTCAAGAGCGCGTATCCAATCGCGAAGGTATACAGCATTGTCTTCATTGCCCAGTACCTCTGCCGCACGCGTCGGTCGCCATTTGTCGACCCACAACCGATGTCCTGACCCCTCAGGCTCAGACCCAGTCACAAACCGAGCTATTGCTGGGTGTTCTCGGTGTTTGTCCGGCATAGTATCCATGTAGGTATCTCTATCAAGCGGAAGCGTCGAAATTTGTGTAGTCGGTCGTATATCCTTCTCAATCAGCAGTTGTTTCAACGACCCGGCTTCATATGCGACAGGTAAAGTCGAGCTAGGCCCACGCTTGGCGAGACGGCCAAAGGGGATAGCTGAAACTGGAAAAACGTGTTGTGGGCCGCGAACATGCTGTGATTCCTTGTTCGGGAACGGTGCGACTACAGGTGTACCTTGAGAGGCACGTGACGCAAAGATCGGGCCCGACTTGGCCTCGTCAGGCAGTTCTACCTCTGGCGAGTGAGACGGTGAGGGCACAGCTGGACTTTTCCGACGACGGGGAGCAAACAGAGGCGCGAGAGGCTTGGACACATTAGCTTTAGAAGAACGAAGAGGTTTGAGAGCTTTTGTTTCCACAATGATGGGATCCCCTTGGCGGCCACTTGCAATGGAATCAGAGCCTGCGGCGGCCGGTCCCCTGGGCACTTTATCGTCCTCAATCTCTATTATCGTATCCGGTTTGGGGAGTTGTTCGACAGGTGGAGGCGGGGGGACGGGGGGCTCGAGGCTCGCTGTGACGCAAAGCAGAGGTTAGACGCGACACGACACTGATGTAAGAGACTCCAGCTCACTTTCAACCATTGGCACCATGTTTGCCGATATCGAAGATCCTTGCGTTGATTCATCCTGTCCGACCACAGTAGCCTTGGCAGGGAACAAATCGAACAGAGTCCTCTGTCTCGTCGGCGGCGCGGACTGTCCAATGTCTCTCGTGAGCATGCAAACCGGGGCAATGGACGCGCTGACCAACCGGTTTGCCTCTAGATTTGGCCGAGGCGCTGCGTCTCGTGTCCACCATTCGCGCTGAGCACGTTACGCGTCGAAAACAAAAACGAATTCACCTAACACCCCCCACGTGACATTTCGGAAGATCACTCCCGCGGCTCGGCTCGGCTCGACTCGACTCGACGCGCTTTGTTGTTTCTCGCGATGCCCCCCGCTTCGCTGTCGTCCCGACGATGGCTCTCAAACGAATACTTTGGTACATCGTATCCCAAGTGTTTCACCCCAACCCGTCTGATTGATGAGACTAGAACAAAATGGAGATAACATTGAAATCCTTGAGAATCCCCCGTCCTCACTGGAGTTTTCTAGGCTCGTACACGTCTCGCGGCCTGTTGTCATCAAAGGTGAGGGGAGGGGGGGCTCTGATTGATGTTTGATTCGACTGAGCCGGTTTCTGATGAAAGGACTCGAGGTCCCGGCTTCGACGTTGTGGTCTGATGAGTACCTAGTACACCAGATGGGCGCAAGACAGATATCGATAGCCGTCACCCCGAATGGGTGTGGGAGACAGTTTTCGTCGTGGTGCGGCTGGCTAATTGGCTACATAGACTCGCGGACGCTGTCACTCTGGGACCTGATGGTCGGTTCTATTTCGTAGAACCCCTGCTGGAAAAGATGACAATGGCGGAGTTTTTGGGCAACATCTCGACGAGTAAGTTACGACATGGTTGATATTTCTGCACACGCAGTTTCGTTGATCAACGTGTAGATTTGGCATCGAGCAGCAAAGACATCTGTTATTTGCAATCACAGGACGGCAATCTCTACTCTGAGGGTGACTTTTCGGGGCAGGGCATCCAGTCGTTCTCAGAATTCGAGCCGCTGAGATCTGACGTGCCCAGTGAGATTGCGTTTTGTACCGAGGCGCTTGGTGTGTTTCGTCAATGCATCGCCCAAGAATCCTTCCTCACGAGTTGTGGACAGGACGATCACCAGATGCCGTCAACTTGTGGATTGGCGATGGCCAAAGTGTCACGAGTATCCATAGCGGTGTGCATGCAGTATGTTTTGTACATGTACAAGTAATGGGAATTGACAGATCCGTACGAGAACATCTATACCGTGCTACGCGGGGCGAAACACTTTACCTTACTTCCGCCGACGGAAGGATGGTGTCTAAATGGTGGGCTCGGACCTCATTCACGACCATTCTGGAATGTATGTAACGCCGTATAGAGCGTCGGTTTCCTCACGCGGCGTACCGACGGTGCCCCAAGACAGGGAAATTGTTCGTGCAGCCGTCGGAGGGGACGGACGATATCCGCTGGTCCTCCGTGGCAAGCCCTCACACCCCAGGCGCACTTCCACTCGAGGCCCACCCAATACACATTACGTTAGGCCCTGGTGATACCCTCTACCTCCCCGCGGGCTGGTGGCATCATGTTCGACAGTTGACTGGGGCCACTACGATTGCACTTAATTGGTGGTATGATATGGAAATGCGTGGTATGTCTTGGGTCATGTTCAGCTTTCTGCGAGGGATCGATGAGGTTCCATCTGGAAATGCTGATGTAAGAAGTAGCGGAGTAGACGCAACAAATTCAACTCGCATCAGTACATGTGACTGTCACTGTTTCCTGTCACTATTTTCTGACCCACTCTCCCTCTTATCGCGTCTGCCTTGCCGCTATGCCCAAGGACAAGTCAGAAAAGAAGGACAAGAAGAGAAAGGAGGCCCCAGATGCTGAACATGCCGCTGATGTGGAAATGGCAGACGTGGATGGCCCGAAAGTAACTCGGTCTACAGTATTTTCCGTGTCCTGATTTACAAATTGTCGTGAACTACAGTCACCAAAGAAGGTCAAAAAAGAGAAAGAGGAGATTATTGTTCCTATCGAAGACCTTTCGCCTCTCGCGCATCCCCTTGCACAAAGGAAGCTAGTGAAGAAATTACACAAAACCATCAAAAAAGGTTGGCCGTTTTATCCAATCATCGTCAAACGGTATTCTCATTGCGGACTCAGCTTCGAAAGCACGGCAGGTGAAGCGTGGAGTGAAGGAAGTTGTCAAGGGAATTCGCAAGGGTGAAAAAGGGTACGCCTCTCTCCCCAAATGACGATGAACTGTCTCTCATAGCTATGCACGCCAGTCTCCTAATTTTGGCGGCGGATATCAACCCAATCGACATCATATCACATCTCCCAGTACTCAGTGAAGAGGCACAAATACCCTACGTCTTTGTGGCTTCTAAAGAAGAACTTGGCCATGCCAGCTCAACAAAACGACCTACGAGTTGTGTAATGGTCTGCCCGGACCAGAAAAGGAAAAAGAAAAAGGAGGGGGGAACAGAGGACAAGGATGATGATTACCGGGAGCTCTACGCCGAGTGCTTAAAGGAGGTTCAGAGACTGGACAGCCAGATTGTATTTTAACACTTAAGAGGCTGCTTGGGGCTAGCGATACATTGTCGGGAATTTGAGTTTCGCACGATCGTGGACCAATTCTATTTCTCTTCCCGCCAGCACGACTGCTACTGCTTAATACCCCTTCCTTCCTTTCACCCAAGTTCTTGACTCTCCTTGTAGCTACATATAACTATGCCTGCCGCAAAGACAAAAACTGCTCCAGCACCCAACAATACTGCTCCGAAGGGAAAATCCTCGTCTGCAGCCAACAGCGGCACCTCGACCCCGGTGTCCACCACCGACAAAAAGGACCCCGTAGAAGTCCTCACAAAACTTGCTGGCGGGAAACCCGACAAGAAAGCATATGATGCCGAGCAGGAGAGCTTAAAGAAGGAGATCGACGCTCTGCAGGTTAGACTTGTGAGTAGCATTTTTTTTTCCCCCCCGAGTCTCAACTGCATAATTAGACACGATAGTCTGCTGTCAGGGATAAAATTTCTTTGGCGACGAAATCCGGAGGACCTGCAAACGACCGGAGGACTGCTCTTCGTGCTGAACTCGACACGATTCGTGGCCAGCAGTCCAACAACAAATCGTCCAGGGGCAAAATCCAGGACCAAATAAAAGCCTTCCAGGAGGGTATACAAAAGAAGGTCCGCAATTTTCATTTTGCGCTTGGATCCATTTCGAGCTTGACGTTCTTGATGTAGATCAAAGATCTTCAGGCTGCGAAGGCCAAAGTGTCCTTCAAAAATGTTGCAGAAGTGGACGCGCACATCAAGTAAGCTTTTCAGAGTCCCGCCTGGTGCCCATTACTCATGCCGTTTTTCTAGACACCTAGAGAGACAGGTCGAATCCGGCAGCATGAAACTTGCGGATGAGAAAAGGGCGCTGGCGGATATATCTGCCAGCAGACGGAACCGTCGTGTCGTGGAATCCTTCCAGGCTAACCAAGAATCCATCGAGGCCGACCGTGCCAAGATCGACGAACTGCGGAAACAGCTCGATGACCCCGAGTTCAAGGCCGCCTCTGAGCGCTTCGAGGCCATCAAGGCAGAGCTCGACCTCCTCAAGAAAGAAAGCGACGATGCTTATGCCAGTCGTTCGAAATTGTTCGAGGACCGCGACGCTATCCAGGCTCAGCTCAACGGACTATTCAACCAGAAGCGAGAGCTCACCACCCAGTATCGCGAAGCAAATGACATCTACTGGAATAAGGTCAATGAAGATCGCGCGCGTCGAGCTGAGAGGGCGCGTGCTCAACGTGCCGCGGAGGAGGCACAGAAGAAGGCAGAGATCGCCGAACGCCTGCTCGAAGAGGCCAAAGTCCCGGCCTACCAGGCCCAGATCGAGGACTGCCAGACCCTCATCGATTTCCTCTCCGGAAAAACCTCCGGCAATGTCACCTACAAATCCACACCGCTCGTGGAGAGGAACGAAATCGCCGGTGTTGCGAAACTGGAAGTCAGACAAGTCGAAGCCGTTCCTGAAGGGTCGATTGTGCGGAAAAAGAAAGGCGAGGAGGAGGCGTACTTTGTTGGAAAGGGTAAATCCAAGGGCAAGAAGAGCACACCCAGCACCCCAACGAGCCCCACTGCGGCTCTCAACCTTCCTTTACCTACACTTTCCGCCCTCATGTCACTTTCCATCCCTCCTCCTGCTTCGGCGGCTGATGTGCCTCGTGTCGTCGAGGATCTCAAGACGAAGAAAGCTTGGTTCGAGGCTAACCAGGCTCGCGTCACTGCTGAAAACATTGCCAAAGCCGAAGAGAACATTCAGCGTTTGACTAGCTCAAAAGACGCAAAAACGGATCAAGTGCCAAGCGGTGGCGAAACACCCGCAGAAACGGCATCGTCGCCAAAGGACGAGAGTGAACCTTCTTTGGAGCCCGCGACAAGTGAGACGCTGGATAAAGTGGAAGCGGAATTCGCTGAGGATTCATAACAACGAACTCATAACGACGGATACGTAAGCTGAGGGCATGGGACGTATCACACACACATGCTTGGATATACACACCTGTGACGATATAATTCATATCAGCTGTATAAAAGCAGAGAAAACAAGCACGACGGAATGAGTATATAGATAGATATCGATAACAAAATCCTTATGGAATCAGGATGAGTACAATATTAAGGAATGTGAGGATTCGAAAAGACATATAGAGGAAAGCGACGCATAGGAAGAGGTTGTAAAGGGGGACGAGATAGATTAGTTTAGACAAAAGACGAATAACGAGTAAAAAAAAAAAAACGAGAACATCCGCGAATTCAAGGAAAGCTTCGTCCACAGTAACTCCAGACAGGAACAGAACAAGACAGAACAGAATTCATACGCCAGAAGGCTGTTGTTGTTCAGTTTTGACAGGCTTGGATTCAGCTTCCGGCTCGCTTGCAGACGTCGCAGAATTGATGCCCAAGTCCTGGAATGTCGAGTTGGCAACATCGAAAGCGTTGCTTGTTCCCGAAAAGTCGGTGAACGACAGCCCTGGTTGTGTCGGCTCGTCCGGGTTGGAAGAAGTATCCATGTATGACAATGGATTGTATGCATCCGAGTTGAAAGAAGTTGACGCAGGGTCGATAGAGCCGGACGGGTAGGGGTCGTTTTGGAGGGCAGCCAGCATGCTCGAGGTGGTTGGAGTGATGGGCATCATCTGGTGCGGTCGGACTTCGAGAGTATTAAAAGACTCCTGCCCCGCCATTGGCGTTAAAGGAAAAAATTGTTGTTGCATAACAGGCTCGACTGACGCAGCAACCGAGTTCGTTGACAGTGCCACACTTCTCAAAACGTTCACTGAGATCCAGTCGCTATAAAGATTGTTTGATCAGTCACAAACTTGTGATGCGGATATCTGCTTACTCAAGGAACAGTTTCAGAATTTGGAATGCGCCAAAGGCAGGATCGCTGCGAATGGTCAAGTCCCGCATGACCTGGCTTGTAACATATCCCCAACGGATAAGAACGCTCCGCGAGCTCATCTGCCCCCTCTCCTCCTGCTGATTTGCGCGGCTGCTGCCCATTAGTCGCTCGCAGCATTTGTCTGCCCAAGCCATGACCTCCCGCACCGGTTCATTAGTTTTTGTCAAGCTGTCCAACAACTGGACAAATTCGACTTCTAGAAGCTGCACCAAGTCCTCGTGACGACAGTTGCAGACCAGGGCGGACTGATTTCGGACGGACTCGAAATCAATTTTCTGCCAAGACCGCCGCATCTCCGCCAGCTGCTTTTGGTTTGTCAAGACGGTGTTGAGAGCCTGGGTGACTTGGTAAATGTCAAGATACCGCACTAAGAAAACGGGCATCAGGCTTGCAAAAAAAAAAAAAAAAAGAATGCACACAACGTACAAACAAGGTGTCCAAATCGTGCGCCAAGTTCCACCTTTGGCTCGACAAACGTATTGCCATAGTTTCCGAGAGCAACCAACAAGATCTTCTCCATTTTGTTTGCCAACTGCCGAAGGCTGGACAACGAGGTCGCACTGATTGGCGAGAGCATCTGAGACCGCAGAATCTCTAAGATTTCCTGAAAACAATGATAGATCAAAAGATGTTTGACACATCTTGAGAGATCTCTACGTACATCATATACAATCGCATCAGCCTTGGCCATCAGCCCGGCGATCGCAGGCGCATGAACGATTTCACGGTGTTGTCCCCCCAGCCTGGTCCAGAATGTTCGTAGATGCATCTCGAACTGGTCGAAACGGAAGGATCTAATGCTCTCTAGCAGTGCATCAAGATGCTCCTGGAACCACGCCCATACCTCACGGGCCAAAACGGTGTGATGGGTCGAGCTTGCGCCGACAGCATCCTCAATGGACGGGAAGTGAGGGAACTGGCGAACAGAGAGAGCCTGCTGTGGACCGAGATATGTTGGGATCTGACCATTTGTCCGTTGAGGTGAGGGTGCCTGAACAGCCAAGACTGGTTCTTGATTGGGGAGACGGCGAATAGAGGCCTCGGCCGGATAGGTGGTAGAGGGGCGCTGGACGGATTGAGCCTGTGACAGGAGAGTCGCGGCAGTGGGTGTTTTGTCACTCAAGTCATTGGTAAAGTTGGGGCCCTTGAGATCAGCCGTCAGAGCGAGAGAGTTCCGCTTAGAGTTCATCGCAGAGTTGACACCCTCAGAGCCGTCGTCGTCGTCATCATCGTCCGAACGGTCCTCGCTCCGATTTCTGGCTTCTGACTGCTCCTGTGCATGACGAGCAGCATTGATGGACTGCTGTCCTGCGTTATTGTTGGATTTCTGGATGTAGTCCTGGAGCCACTCGGCTTCGGCCGAAGTAGCAGGACGAATACCACAATCTGTCATCAGTGGGTAATCAATGATATCGACCGATAGGACATGACAAAGAAGCCGCACAATGATATTTGCTGTTTCCTCGGACACCCAGGCGGCGTGTTTTGATGGTGGGGAAACACAGACGGATTGCTTTGCCCAGCGTGGCGGTGTTGATATGGGGGATGCCGTACTCGTCGCAGACCCTGCGGTAAGAAAAGTAGAGTCCTTGACGTGGAACGTTTCCGTCGGGGTAGGGCGCATAATTGGCGGACAACCTGCCGCGCAATGTGAGACGTGTTCACGGGACGCGAAGAAAGTGAGAAAACGCACCATGCCTGGACAAAAATCTGCTTTGCCCTGTCAGAGGCGCTGGTCGTCGTGGCCACGCGCACACTTGCAGCAAGCTTTTCGAGGGCATGGTCGGTGTTGATGGCCATGCGGCCAAAGGCGCTGGCAGGATGGACGGTGTCGGGGGAGGGGGCGATGGTCTGGGGACCGGGATACATGGGGTGGTAGTCTGAGGCGGGGTTGGTAAGGTACATGGAGATGTCGTCTGTATCGCTGGAGGAGGAGTGGACGCTGTCTGCATCGCGGGGGTAGGGCTCGGCGGCGACGCGGGCGCGGATGTGGGTGGGACGGATGGGGCCCTTGGGGGGCGACTGGGGCGGGGCGGGGTCAGGGAGAGGAAAACGGCGGACGGGGTCGGGGTGGATGTAGGGGCTGCGGTAGAGATCGTCAGGATGGAAGGGGCCCTGGGACGAATGGGGGCGGGAGACGGACGAGTGGGACGAGACGGACGAGGAGCGGGAGTGAGGCACAAAGTCGACAGGCAGCATGTGTGCGTTGACGGTGGCCATCGTGGCAAAGGACTGTGGTGCTGACGAGCAGGCGCGTAGGCGGACCAGCCGGAGAAGTACAAAAAGAGAGAAGTGTCCAAATCCAAAACGAAAGACACGCCTTGGACGTTTCAGCAGTGCGCAAGCCTTGGTTACCAGATCACTCGGAGGTCAATCGTCAAGACAACAAACCCCATCCCTTTTCGGTTTCCTCTCTTCATCTTATATTCCCCCCCGCGCTCTCACGTTTCCTCATCATCATCAATCTCCTGTCTGATACATCACTACATGTCCAGTTCCTCTCCCCCCATATACATGTATTTCCGGAATTCTGCCCGCAATCTTTCCTGCGTCTTATCGCCCAGCCTCTGCCCCAGCTCCACCCACGACGGGATCGTCAGGTCCGTCATGCAATACGGTGCATATTCCGACTCGGTCACACTCGAGTTCCGCAGCGACCTTGGCAGCCGTGCCAGCGGTATCGGATATCCTTCATCTGCGTGCAGCTGCCTCGGCGCAAACGTCACATATTCCAGCTCGTATTTGGGCTCTCTCTTTTTGTTTGCCCTCTCCAGATCAGGGAGGTAATACTGCAATTGTCCTCAGCAACCCTTGCCGTCTTGTGACGCCGTATCTCACCTGAGCGTAGCCCAAAGGTGTCCATCGCCCGTTACTGCGCGAGGGGGATCCGGGGTCAGAGTTCCACGTCTTGTTCAGGAAACACTTCCATGTGTCCTGATTCTCTTTCAGTCGGCACCGCGCGCTCTTGTCTGCGAGACTCCCGCGCTTGTGCCCATGTTTCCGCTTGTTCGCCTTCACCCCTGATCCAGTCGTGTTATACACAAAGATCCTGAACGAAGGGAGATACGGATTGGGCACCACCGGTGGTGCTGTGTTGACCACTGCATAGTCTGCGTAGTCTATCTCTTCCGACTTTTTGGGAAGAGCAGCAAATTCTTCCATCAGTGTGTCATATAAAGGAGTCTTGCTCTGCTGCCTTGACTCATCGTCCTGCTCGTCGATAAATTCCAGATCAATGCTTTCCAGGAATGAAAACTATCAATGCTCAATCAGAACATATGAAAGCAGAGGCTGATAGATCCATACATGGTCCATGTTCATATGCTACGTATGTCAAGGATCAGCAGACTGGATAAGAGTCAAATAGAAGACAGACGCCAAACAGGTGACCCAAAATCGTATCTTGGAACCGCAGTGACAATTCGACGTATCGGACATACTATTTATGGTCAGACCGCATAGAACCCAGGAATAGTATGATAACTCACACAGTCAGGAAAATAGTTACCCGGAGATGGCGGGACGTGACCTATTGATAGCCCCAGTTTCCTAATATCGTCAAAGAATCATCTCGATAAACTTACCAGTAATCCAGACCTGTACAAAGAGTTCCAATCATCCATCGGACTTTGAGCGGAGATGTCGATCCCACTCACCTGCATGTTTCTGTATCGATACATCTTTAGCTGCACTTCAAGCCAATCAAATTCAAGATTGCCAGGATCCTGTCGATCATGGAAACCACATCCTCCAACAGCTATAGTATCAAAGTTAGATATGGTAGAACAAATGATTTTTTCCACGAGAACCTTTATTTGAGTCGTATAAATATAGGGTGTTTAGGCTGATAACGGCAACCTCATCCGGAATGACCTCCACGGAGTAATAAGCTCCACGTTGGAATACCTGCAGGTATGGGAATGGGATAAAGATATCCCATATCCTATCATCACGAGTCAAAAACGTGAATACGACAGCTAAAATCAACCTATCGAACTTTGCGAATTCATTGGTAATACTGTTTGGACCTACGTGGCAGACACATCAAGATGGTGTTCACAAAAACATAAATAAAATGCAGTACCTGGTGTCAAAATGTTCTATTCCGAATTCCTCAGCATGAAAGCATCATGGCAAAGATTACGCCCTCACATGAGCTATATGTTTCGCTAAGCTTTACGCTCATTTCCCGAATAAAAGAACCTGGTGACTTACGCCAGATGTCATTGTTACCTACCAATCAAAGGTCATCAATCCATAAAGTAGAACTGCACAAGAGAACAAAGTTCATCATGTACCTAGGCTGGGAACGACTGGTATTCCCCTGCTTGAGAATATCTGCCTCATCTTGGCAGCCACGGCCCTATTGAGAGCGTATATTTCATCAGGCGTGCGAGGGATCTTCGGATCGTTATCGTGTCTTCCACTTTGTCAAACACCCGATGCGGCAAGTAAAAATTCGCGGACTCAATCACCTCGCGTTATCTCCAGTCCCTGCATGTGATTACTGAACAAGGGAAAGATACGAAAAAGCCCAAGTAGCACACACAGATGACAAAATCTATCTCCGAGGCCCACCTCTTGTCCAAATAATCCAGCGTATGATTGGTGAGGGTCAATGGCGAATCACACTCACTTGCGCGGGTGGGGGAGCAGTCAAGTCAAGTCAGGTCAGGCGGCGTGCACAACCGACACGATAAACGGAAATGCCTCACGAGAACGGTGTGCCATAGTACCCAGCTCGGTTCTTGGACTTCTTTTTCTTCTTCCTGTGACAGGCGTTCTTCTCGGCTGTTTCTGCGAGGTAGTAAAAATCGGGATGCATATCTGTTATGTGAAGAAATCGTCCGTGAAGCTGCTTAGGCTCTTTCCGTTGTAGATTAGATCTTGAGGACTTATTTCGGGTAAAGATATTGACGTGCCTTTCGCGATAGCAGGAGCTTGGAGCGCAATTTGGACTGGCGATGCAAAGACACCGCTGAGGCCAGCTACAGCGATAAGTAGAGCTCTCAAGCTCGGCATGATGGTTGTACGTGCTAAAGCAGCAGGAGCCCAGTAGCTTACAACTATAACGGAAAGATCTCGAGCGCTGGCCGAGACATCGCCGCATTTAGGTAACGCACGTTTGTTTCGGGCATCACAAAATAACTTTTTAGTTTCATAACCAGTTACAGCGAAATATTGTTTAAACACTGAACAGTATGATATGTTACTATACGCCAGTAGGAGTGAAAGGAAAAGAGGGTACCAATCTAATAATAATACGATTAACAGGTCATAGAACTTCGTATAGGTACAAACGAATAATATACAAGACGACAATGCGCCGAAGATGAATATAGAATACAAGTAACGGTGACAAACTTGGACGAAAACACGGAGAAGATCAATTGGTCTTGATGGGCTTGGGGCTAGTGGGGCGGTCCACATCAAGATGCGAGTTCGTATTCTGTGCATGCAAAGCGAGAAGGTAGGAGGTATTGTCAGCGGTGTTTAAAACATCGCGAATGGATTTCTCAGCGAGGTAGCACACCTGAGTAGATTAGTCAGCGAAAACAAGGTCGGCAGTAAGAAAAGGATACCCACTCTGCTGTAGCCTCCGGGTTGCAAGGCAGAACGGCTCCTTGCAATGGCGTTGTGAATCACGTCGTAGGAATACCGTTTTCTAATAAAGAAATCAAGTCAGATTGGATAAATTTGGCTATGAAATAGTGCATACAAGATGCTTTCGAGTTCAGCTCTGTTACGAGGATGAAGAAAGAGGTCTGCGCCACCAAGATAACGATCAAATGCGCGGTACGAAGCACACCCAGCAACGAGGGTCTCGTTGATAGAAGGGTGCTCAGAATCCCAGCTGAACCAGTTCTCGCTGAAGGAAAAAAAAAATGCACATCAACCCACGAACAATCAAGGAGCCCTCTGAGACAGTTACCTAATGTGAATGTGTGCAGTCGCTTCAGGTGAATGGGGGCCGAGGAATTTGTCCATATAATGGGCGGTAGACGAGTAGCAGAGGTAACGGCGTTGACAGTGGGAAGTGGTGATTGAAAGAGCAAGGCGATGGCGGGGGATATATATGCGGCACTAAGGCTCAGTGATGACAGACAAACGTGAGATGTAATGAGTGGACAATCAAACTCAGGGTGTGCGTGGTTCGGAATAGAAAAAAGACGCTCGACAGAAACTTTTCTATCGACTCATAATACAAACGTGCGACGTCACACTGTCACGTCGGACCCTGAAGTCTCTAATCTAGATCGATCTTTACGCTTAGCTTAGGCGCGTGCCTGCGCTGATTCGGATCCAGTCTTTTTTTCCCGTTACAAGTGCGGGGGAATTTCCTTTTTGTCTTACATACCACCATCCGACTCAGCATTAACCATGACGATCGAGCTTTTTGACGAAGAGCCGCTCTACCGGCCTCCCCATCCTGAAGACTCCGCTACCTTTCGTTTTCTAGCTCGGGTCAACGCCACTACAGGGTTATCGCTCAAATCATACCAAGAGCTGTATTCCTGGTCGATCACCAACATTGATGGATTTTGGAGCGCCGTCTGGGATGAAACAAAGATCATCGGCTACAAGGGCGATCATGTCGTAGATGCCACCGCTACTCCCCCATTAAATCCTCTTTGGTCCGCATCGCAGTCTACGTCCATCTTTGATGCTGCTCTCACATCAAATGACATAGGTTTTCCGATGCAAAGCTCAACTGGGCTGAGAACATGCTGCACTGCCGGTCTGATAAGATGGCGTTAATCCAAGCCAGTCTGTTCAAGTCATCCTTGGCATGCTTGCATGCTGGAGACTGATGATCCATACACAGCGGAACCAACTCCGGAGGATCCCATACCCGCGTTGCGTAAATGCAGTTACCGGGAACTGTTTGCTCAGACAGCGGACTTGGCATCTGCTCTTCTTAGAAATGGCTTGGAGCCCGGTGACCGCGTGGCATCATATTCTTCTAACTGTGTTGTGAGTATCATCCTTTCGACAAGTCCTTCCTCGACAGGTTTACACATCCTCGCCCCACATCGATTTCTTGGCTACAACGTTAACTTTCTCATTCCAGGAAAACGTGATTGCCTGCTTGGCAACGACTGCGCTTGGCGGAATCTGGGTAAGTGCGGCTGCCGATTTTGGGCCAGAAGGGGTCATTGAGCGGTAAGTTGTCGTTACTCGACATATTCGATTTAGTTCCACGTTTGCAAGAGTCTTACACATCCTTCGCTCAGGTTAGAACAAGTCGAACCAAAGTTCATTTTCGTTGTCGATGCTGTGGTGTAGGTCCGCCCCTATTGCGATCTCCTCGGTACTCACGCGATGTAGTTACAACGCCAAGATCCACAGGCATATCCCTAAAGTGACAGCATTGCTCTCGGGTCTCTCGAAAAGGAAGATCGCTCCCCCTAAAGTGATTGTCATACATGCTATTCCTCAGAGGGAAGACCGTGGAGACTGGCTTCCTGAGTGGACTCCCTGGGATACATTTCTGGCAGAAGGTCGCAGTTGTCAACTCGGAAGAACACCTTCTGGGGATATAGACTGGGTCCGAGGGTCTTTCAACGCTCCACTATGGATACTTTTTAGCAGCGGGACGACGGGCAAACCCAAGTAAGGAATACATTGATGTCATTATCAAAGTCTCTTCACTCATCTTATGGTTACTCCCAGACCAATCGTGCATCGTGCAGGAGGTATGTTATTGCAGGCCAAGAAAGAGTTTGCTATCTGTGGCGATCTCAAGCCTGAGGACGTGTTCTTTTACTATACAACTACGTGTGCAATGTTCCCATGTTATTCTGACTGCTTTCTCATGGCATGTCAAGGGGGTGGATGATGTGGAACTTCCTTGTGAGCGGCCTCAGCTTGGGATCGACTCTCGTGTTGTACGATGGCAGTCCCCTGAAGGATCCTGCCTACCTCTGGAATCTCGTTGACAACCTCGGCATCACTATCTTTGGCACTAGTGCCAAATATATCGATCACCTCTCGGTACTTTCTTGGGCAAATGTCTTCACTGATTGACGAAACTGACCTTCCTTCTTCAGAAAGAGTATCGACCTCGCGAACACCATGACCTGTCAACCTTACGGCACATTTACTCCACGGGTTCTCCATTGGCTCCTCACCTGTTCGACTATGTCTACCAACACATTCGGAAGGACATTCTCCTGGGATCCATCACAGGTCAGCCAGACAATCTATAAGTCATGTGATTGGGGATTCACTGTCCTTCAAGGCGGTACCGATATATGCTCGTTATTCGCCGGGATGTGTTCGGCGCTTCCCGTCTATCGAGGTGAAATACAATGTCGTATGTTGGGAATGGCTGTTGAGAGTTTTAAGCCAACTGGGACACTTTGTGCACCGGGAGAACAAGGAGAATTAGTATGCGTAAAGTCTTTCCCTTGTATGCCCTTAGGATTCTGGCCTTTGCCTGGATTTGCATCGAAATCAGCTGTTGATGGCGCAACTGTCCGTTATCAGCAAGCATATTTCTCGGAGTTTCAAGGCGTTTGGTGTGAGTCATTACTTACGGATGGGCTTCACTTCCTGAAACGTCAATCTACCAGATCACGGCGACCACGTCATCATTACACGTTCGCGAAGTGAGAATGGAGGTGGTCTGATAATGCTCGGTCGCTCTGACGGCGTCTTGTCCGTACCTTGCGTTCCAAATAAAAACCGCCATTTTTGACGCAGACACCGGCTGACTGGTCTATAACAGAAACCCTGGAGGTGTTCGCTTTGGATCATCAGAACTCTACGATGTTCTAGACCTATGTTTCTCGGGACCTGGGGCAGAATATACTATCATAGACGCCCTCGCCGTAGGGCAGAAGATAGACAGCGGCATGGATGAACGTGTCATCCTCTTTGTCAAATTGCCACCGGAAACCTCACTCTCCTCAGACTTCGAGCATAAGATCAAATTCGCGATTCGTAACAGGAGGAGCCCTCGACATGTGCCCGCCAGGGTCCGTAATCAACGTTTATTAACATGACTCGCATCTAACATTAACACTCGTGGTAGATCATTCAAGTCACAGATATTCCTTATACCCTGAATGGGAAGCGCGTAGAAGTCCTTGTAAAGAAGGTCAGACGAGTTTGTTATGATGAAGGGTTGTAAGTCGGGCTTACCCCGGGGTTCAGATTATCAACGGTGCCCCACTTACGAGCGTTAACCCCGCAACGCTATCAAATCCAGAATGTCTTGCATTTTATGCGGAAATAGAGGCTACCTTGCGCCTTGAAGTGGTATAAAATCCAAAGCAGTCGTTTGTTTTTTATACCTGTTGTACATACCGATTCAAGGAAAATAGAGATCGGCATACTTGGATCTGCCTCCGCGATCGTGCGATCGTGTCAAGTGTGTGGCTGTGCCATGAAGCCTGAAAGCTTCCAGCCTCGGACCTCCGGATGCGTGTTCTTATGTAACCTCATTGTTGCCAGAAAATTTCGGCTAACGTGAGTATAGTCTTCCTTTTTGCTCGCTGTGACCACCATCCTCTACTGCAGACCCTTGCGGACGCGCTGCATCGCGCAAGGCACGCTTGATCGACAATACTCACGACATTGACACGCGGCGTGCACATTGAACGAACTCACATCATCTCATTGTTGCTTCATGGTAACCTCGTGCTCCAAAATTTTGTTGCCTTATCATGCCTCCAAACCCCGCACGAACGCCACATTCACGACCCTCTTCCCCACCCCGCCGTTCAAGAATGCCTTCCATTTTCAACATCGTTAGAGCCAGCGTATACGGTACAATTTATCTACTTGTTTTGTATGCAACGATCTGTTGACAAATTGCAGGCGCCGTTGTCCTCTTCACCGTCATTTGCTTGGCAATGGCAGGCCATTTCCAGCATGTTCTGGCTGCTTCCGATCTCAGTGAGCTTTAGAACATCTCCGATCTCATCAAGTGATCTGAAACTGCTCTTGAAGCTCGTTTTGTGCCCTTCTCTGTATTTGTCTGTTCAGCTAGTCTGTTTATCTTCTTCGTCCTGTGAGTGCTTGTTTTTTTTAGTATCGAGGTATTACATCTGATGCATGTGGCGCTAGACTCGGGCTCAGTTTTCTATTGAGGGAACGCAATCCCATTAACACTAGGATGGAATTGGCCTCTCTTGGGATTGCAGGGATCTTTTGGCTCGGTGAGAGTTACTTCGATCGCCACATCACTTTGACCGACCTTCGTGTTTCCAGTATTGGGAGTTTTCCTTGTGACCTCGGATTCCCAATCGGCTGACGTAGAATGCTTCTCTTCTGCATCGTCTACGCAGCCTTTAGATGACTCTGCCGCGAGCTGTGAGTTGTAGTATCATGGTTTTCTCTGACTCACATAGCGTGACTTTTCACAAGTTCACACGGATCAATATCAGGCTATGTATCGCGTCCTCATGGCGTTTTCATTGTTCAATGCAGCACTTGGTACGAAATGTCATTTCCATGTAGTCAGCCCACATCTCACAAGAGCCCCAGTCATACTATTCTGTCTCACACTTCTGTTCTTGGCTATTCGGAAGCATAAAAGTGGTGAAAACCACATGTGGTATGGTCCCGTAACGTCTTGTGCATGGTTCAACCGCTACAATACAAATGCTGTGAAACGTGGTGATAGCAAGTCATCGAGTATTCTGCCGCTGACCCTTGGCACCGAGTCTGGAAGCCGAAAGCGGTCTCAAGGAAGGAGTCATGGGAGGAACCCATACGCTAATGGACGTCCCAGTGGAAGGTCTGATAGCTACGAGAAACCTCTTCCCAGCAGGCCTCCAGTGCGACAACAATCGGGTAATTCTGGACGATCAACATTGATTGGATCGCATTCCACCAATGACTTCGAACGCGGTAACATGCTCAACCCGAATCTGCCCACGCCAGCCCGCCACCGGTGATCAATTGAGGAAGGCCCGGCGGCACTGCCACATCTGCAGTGTTTATGTTGTGGAATATTTCAAGAGGATATCAAATAGACTCCATATGTATAGTAATGAGGATCAATATAGCTCGTGTATAGTCGATATTCACGGACAGAACATTCGAGTGAAGTCGTTTGCACGATTGTTTGTCGGTCCTTGGCAAGGCGGCAATCATACGAGGTCATACAGATGAACATGTTGTTCTTATTCATTACCTCAAAAAATCTTGGAACTAGTAGCTTGCTGCGTCTCGGGTGATTGCTGGGCATGGCAGACAAACTAAACAAGGGTGATGAAACGATGTACATACCGCGGAAATAATGCTTATATGATGAATCGCGATCAACATGACACGTGGCTTCAGATGGAACCAAAATGTGGTGGTTCGTTCTCCTTGGTTCACGCACTTAACGATCCAAATGACTGTACGTTTTGGGAATTACAGAGTTGGTTTTTATAGTATGTTTCTCCAAGCTCTGTGTTAAGGGGAACTCTGACATTGCGTATTCTTCTCAGTCGCTGTACTCCTACTCTCTGGTCAGTCTTGAATTGAACTTGATCGATTATGGCGTTTTGTGGGCAACAGTTGATGTTGGCTGGCAGCAACTGTGTTGGGCCTTGCAGCTCATTTTGCGAACGTGTTTCTTCCAAGGTTGCATCGTAAGTATAGGTGTTAAAGACTACTTCGATATTCGGCTGAAGGTACCTCTCACTTTGCAATTTGACTGGCAGGCGAATTTACAATTTTTTCTCTCATTGTCCCTTCATTAACGCTACTGGTCTTCTTTATATCGTAATGTCGGATTATACCCATCGTGTTGAAGTGATTACTCATGGCGATTTGAGGATACAATGGGCCCAGCCAAGAACAGAGGCGCCTATGCTATTCCTCGTGGGAACACTATGGTTAGGTATGGAACCCAACCTTGGTACTGTTAATATGTTCTCACCTCTCTCAAGCTATGGGGGCATGGTCAACGTGAGTTCCCGGCCGCGATATCAGATAATAGCTGAATGACTTCGGCTACGCAAGTGACATCATTGGAACGGTTCAATGCGATGGCCTAGTTGGTCAACGTACTGCTACAAAAAATGGAGGCAGTGAGTGATTTACAGTCTGACATAGATCCGTCTCTTGATCAGAGATGATGTTATAGTGTCTGCACAAGCATTCTGCCATGAAATGAAAGTGATTCAGGCATTCTCGTGGATGCTTTTCTGCATTAATGTGCTTGCTTTGTTTATTCTTTTCCGTTTGGTAAATCTTGCACAAATGTATGGAAGGTTTGATATTTGGCGGGAGCCCATCCGCGGTGAGCTTAAGGTTGTCAATAGTTATCTTTTGATTATTCATATTCACGTGCAGAGCTTCCATGGTTCGGAGAGGCTCCAGGATTCTATAACACCAACACCCAACAAGGACCAATGATACAGTACCCTGCAGGATACTCGTATGGTCCACATCCCATGGGTGCTGCGCAGCCTGGTCGGACCATCGTGATTCAGCCTGGAGTGAACGGGCAACCAGCTACAGTTACTACCGTTCCTATGCCATGAAACGACCCAGCAATATCAGCAGCATGATTGCCAAAATGTCCATCTATCGTTGCGCAACTCGATCATACTCGAAGTTCATGCAGTACCACGTTTATGCCTATCTACTATTCATTTACGTTTTGATGCGCGTGAGGGAAACGTGCTGCGCCTCATGCGCTATCCCACGGATCGATAATAGGGTACTAGATATCCTATATGTACCTGACAATATAACTTTCTCTCTTCACTGAACATAATGCCACTTTTTCGTGATCATCCCGTCCGTTCCATTGCCACAGGTAAGTTAGTAACCGTTGAAAAAACTGTTGGAGCCAATTCCTCGTTTGGATAGCTGTCGGAGCTCTCCTCGTCGGGCATTTAGTCACAAGACTGACGACCTCCTTTCGTAAGATGTCGCCCTATTCACATCGTAAGTTATCTGACTAACGCACCCTGCAGATGCGTTCCACCTTACACAGACGTCGGTGGCCATGCTTGCCATTGCTTCAATGATGTTCCTGTTAGTACTTACACAACACAATTGTCTGCTATCCTAGCTAACGCAGCATGATAGCGTCACCATGCATCACAGACGCCAAGGGCAGCTTCTCTCTCAAACACAAGAGGAGATGGTCCTGGTTTGCGGATTTGGATTATTCTGGATAGGTGAGCCGGCGAGAGTCTGTAACAAGTGTCAAGCTTATGATAGAAAGCCACGTTGCTGGCCTGGCGCTCAATGACACATCGTGCCGTCGATCCGGCCACAGGAGGGGAGCTGAGCTTCACCTCTGCGTCGCCAGTGGCAGGCAAACAGGATGCAGGGTATACTGGGGCGATACCGTTCCCCTGTTCGAAGGACGATATTCACTGTGTCATCGAGGACTGGTTCTACTACTAGATCGTCTAGACGTTGGATTTTGTGGCGAAGTGGTCTAGGGCCGAAGTTTGGATTTTCGAATGCTTTAGTAGGTACTAGTCGTCTATATCATTAAGTAAAGAATGAAATAGAATGATGAAACAAGCAATGGACGTCGGGCGCTGAGAGTGCCGTGCTGCGGTTGTTTTGGTTGGTTGGCTGTAGTGTGAGGACGCACCGCTGACAGATTGATAAGTAGAGGTCACGAGGTCAGCTTAAACCTCTCAGCTCGTCCTTGTTATCACTGTCTTGTCTTTATCTCCCCTCTCTTCACCAATCTTCCCTACTAACAAGTTCGACTATGATAAGTCCTCTAGTCTTCCTCGAAATTTGAAGACTGACGGATCGTCCTTCTTATACGCTAACTCCAGCAAGCGCCGAATTGAAACCGATGTCATGAAGATGTCTGTATTGCGTCACCCTCTCGGTCCCTTTCTGATCATCCTACAGGCTCATGTCCGACTACGAGGTCTCTCTGGTCAATGATAGCATGCAGGAATTTTATGTTCGTTTTTTCGGCCCGTCTGAGAGTGCGTACTACATCCTCTTGCCGTTTCCGTTGTTCACACCTCTTTTAGCTCCGTTTCAAGGCGGGGTTTGGAAGATCCATGTTGAGCTTCCGGATCAATACCCCTACAAATCACCCAGTATCGGATTCATGAATAAAATATTTCACCCTAATATCGATGAGCTGTGCGTTGCCATTATCTTGTACAGTTCTTCGATGGCTTACGGCCATGTAGAAGTGGTTCCGTGTGTCTAGACGTGATCAATCAGACGTGGTCACCCATGTTTGGTAAGCCTCATTGGTCTACGCCCACAATACGATCCAATCAAGATGACACAGACATGATCAATATTTTCGAGGTCTTCCTTCCCCAATTGCTACGCTACCCCAACCCGAACGACCCTCTGAATGGTGAAGCTGCTGCGCTTCTTATGCGCCATCCCAAGGAGTACGAAAGCAAAGTGAAAGGTATGAGGATTTGATTTGAATACGCCTGGCATCATACCGATTATAACTATTACAGAATATGTTCAACGATACGCCACAAAAGAAGCTGCAGATGCGTTGACAGACGGCAATGATGAAGATGAAGATGAAGAGATGAGTGACATAGGAAGCATCAGCGACAACGAATGATCTCTCACAATAACTTTTCCATCTAACTCCTGCCCATTCATTGTACTTGCCCTCCTTATCGTCCAGGTTACCTCAAAGCCTTCTCAATGTGTTATATATCCTGCATCACTCGTATCCTTGTACTCTTGCATAACATTTGTGTCTCTTATCGCGTCTCCACTCCCGGATCACCCATTACCTGTAGTTCCTTGTACCACTCTTTCTTGACAAAGAAATGCTTGAATCGCAAACTTTTTGCAACAACATGACTTCTCTTGATTGCTAAATCAATATATTTCAGCCCGGCGTGGCTTCATCTGTGCTTTGTATTGAAGGTACAAAGACTTCTATCTTCTTCCGGGTATCCGTAGCAGACTAAGGAAGACACAGTCTGTCAGTCGTGTGAAGTGTTTTAGCAGTGCGAGGTCGGCACCTTTATGAGCTGGTCAATCTGCGTCTTTACGCTGTCCATCGTGGACGCCTTTGTCTTGCTTTCCTTCAAGAGTTCCTCCTTCTGTTGCAGAAGTTCTTTTCTCCTGAGGTCAAGCCTAATGGGAGTCTGCGTGAGGATACCAAATGGCATGTGACACAAGTTCTGCACCCATACCGTTGGCGTTCTGCGAGTTCGAAACTCAGGCGATTGAGCATGAGTTGGTGTTCATCTGAAAGGACATCTTCTGTGCGGGCTTCTTCCGGTGCTAGCCGCTCGAATTCTTCTAGACTATAGAGTGGAACGTCCTGATAGATGGAACTATACAACTACACTTTCCAAAAATGTAGATAAAGTGCTCGGTTTGAAACTCACGCAAACTGACGGCACTTTTCGATTTCGCGTTCAAGGTGGCGCTTCTCGTACAAAAGATTCTGCAGTCCGAGGTGGGACTGGTCCATTTCCTGCCTTGCCTCAGAAGTAGCCTCTTTTCGTATGCGAGTGGCAGTATTACTTGCACGGTGAAGAGCCTTGAGACGACCCATTAGGGCCATGGCACGGATGTGCATGGCAGCGACATCTTGTGGGAGGTAATTGGGGGAGACAAGGTCACGGAGTTTGTCGAAGACGTCGTCCGTGGAGGGTGGGACGCCATTTTCAGACTCGAGCATGGCGTTCGTGAAGAACGTTGATCTTGAAAGAACCGGCGGGCCGGCCGGCCTCGATCACTCAGCAATTCCACCCGTCTCCCTGTTTGTTGCTTTCCAACTTCTGTCTTTCCTTCATCCCCCACGATGACTCGCAATCGCTCTCTTTCCGGCACTATCCCCTCCATGGAGACTACCCACGATGAGCTCAAAGACAACACCATCATCGTCGGTTAGTTGCTAACCCTGCTTTATCGTGATCACCGCGTATCTTCTCACCTTTCTCTAGTCCTCGGTGCCTCTGGTGATCTCGCGAAGAAAAAGGCAAATTTATTCCTTGTGATGTACCATACACCTCTTCTCATCGGAGGCTTCTCGACAGACTCTTCCGGCGCTATTCGGCCTATTTCATCAAGGCTTCCTCCCCCGAGATGTGAAAATCGTCGGTTATGCCCGCACAAAGATGGATATCGAGGAATTCCACAAGCGTACAACCTCCTACATAAAGAACCCAGATGACGACCCCGAGACTGCTGAGAAACTTGAGCAGTTCAAGGCTCTTTGCACCTATGTCTCTGGTAGTTACGAGGAGGGCTCGGCGTTCGAGAACCTCAATAAATATCTTGAAGGCATAGAATCGAAGTACCAATCAAAGGAATGCAACCGCATCTTTTACCTTGCCCTCCCTCCTAGTGTCTTCATTCCAGTGGCTAAAAACCTGAAGGAGCACTGCTATGTCACCAGGGGAGGCGTTAACCGCATCATTGTCGAAAAGCCGTTTGGAAAAGACCTTGATTCTGCCCGAGAGCTCTTGGGATCGCTCAAACAATATTGGACTGAGGATGAGACATTCCGTATCGACCATTATCTAGGGAAGGAGATGGTTAAGAACCTCCTTGTTTTACGTTTTGCCAATGTCGCAATGGGAGCAGCCTGGGACAAGAATTCCATCAGTAATGTTCAAATTACGTTCAAGGAGCCATTTGGTACAGAGGGTCGCGGTGGCTACTTTGACGAGTTTGGTATCATTCGCGACATTCTCCAAAATCGTCAGTCTACATAGGTATTACCGATCACATCCCTGCTCATCTCGCGCAGATTTGTTGCAGGTCCTCAGCATTTTGACAATGGAACGACCAGTATCTTTCGCTGCCGAGGACATCCGTGACGAGAAGGTCATAAATAAAACCATAGTATTTCTTATCTATCTTGTCCTAACAAATCATTATAGGTCAAAGTCCTGCGGTGCATTCCTCCTATCGAACGCTCAGATACCCTTCTTGGGCAGTATGTTGCTGCAAATGGCAAGCCCGGATACCTTGATGATGAGACCGTCCCCCCTCAGTCTGTCTGCCCCACCTTCGCCGCGATGACATTGTGGATCCACAACCCGCGATGGGAAGGTGTTCCATTCATCTTGAAGGCTGGAAAGGGTAAATTTGTCAAGCCGCATACCCCTCTGACTAAGTTTAACTTCTCACCCCAGCTCTCAACGAAGCCAAAGTGGAAGTCAGAATTCAGTTCAAGGACGTTACTCAGGGTATCTTCAAGGACATTGCCCGCAATGAATTAGTCATCCGCATTCAGCCTTCCGAGGCAGTCTACCTGAAGCTCAACGCCAAAACACCTGGCCTTTACACACGCGCCATCCCCACAGAGATGGACCTCACATACAAACGCAGGTTCACCGAGTCCAAGATTCCTGAAGCGTACGAGGCCCTTATTCTTGACGCCCTTAAAGGAGACCACTCCAACTTTGTGCGCCACGATGAGCTCGATGTTGCCTGGAAGGTAGGTGCCCATGCCGTTGGCGCGATGATTGTCCAGCTCAGTTGTGGCTAGATTTTCACGCCAATCCTACACTGGATTGATGGTCTCAGTGGACAACGCCCTCGTCCCGTGTCTTATCCGTATGGTTCTCGTGGACCCAAAGAACTTGAAGCTTTTGTTGAGAAATACGGTTACAGGCGTGCAGCTGATTCCTAGTGAGTATTTGAAGCTCTTATAGTCTCAAACAAGCTGACACTGCTCCAGCACCTGGCCGGTCACGAACCTTGCATCCCTGTAATATTTCTTTGGTTATTTATTTATGAACACATTCCAAACACGAAAGGAAAGTAAATGTACAACCATAAACTTTGTATGTAGTGGCCTGTCCGAGTACCTCTGGTTTCAAATGAAACGAAGTATGATTAGTCTCGCTTCCGGAAGGTCTATAGAGGAGACTAGAATCATCAGAAGCGCGTCTAAAGGGATGGACGATCATGGCGTCACTGTCAGACTACCGACATGGACATAAGCAGAACCATCAAGCTGACGAGCAGGTGACAGGATAGAGGACAAATTTCGGGTAGTATACTATCGGGCCATGAAGTGTGCTACGGAGCGTAAACGGGCTGGCCTGAAGTGGAGATGAGACGGAATTGATGATATCTTTGCGTTGAAACGTGCCTCGGTATGTCCTTCCATTAGTATCAAGTACTGTCTTGAGTTTCTCCGCGGCAGTACGGACGCCATCTCTACAGTCCGCAAGCACTCTCCACGAACCAGAAGCCGTCCAGCACTCCGAGCAGGCTCGAGAAGCAGCATTGAAAGTCTCCAGTTCGAGACGATTGTGCTTGTGAAGCGCGAGGCATACGTCCACGAGACGATTGAGACCGACAGACCATGAGTGTATCCCTGCTGCGGGATTGGTGGTGGTATCGGTGACAAGAAAGGACGAAGAGAGGCCTAGACACTGGCGAAGCACGCGCTGATCGAGCAGCTTAGATTCATGCGTCGATTGTGCGATAACCTGGACAACGAAAGCACCGAAGTCTGTGGGTTTCTGCGACGGGATCGTCGATCCTCAAGGAGCGTAGGAGTACAGTTAGATCAACTCACAAGGAGCTCCTTTGGGGCCGAAGTTGAGCTCTCAAGGGGAGCTTCAACGGGCAGGGTCGAGGACGACGCGAAGGAATCGCAAAATGACGAAGGAGGCATTGAATGGAACCATGCCGGGGGAATGAGATAAAAGTATAACGGAGGAAGACATCGGCATCTGCCGACCATCACAGCTGATTGTGCTCGGGCATTATAGCAAGCCTAGACGCATGGCCTCTTTCCTCCAGCGAATTCTCCAGGCCCTTACTCCCCCGCCTCACATCAACCCCCCAGAGTACGACGGTCTTGAATTCAAATGGAGCATCTTCGTCTTCCGGCCTGCTTGTGCGTGCTCCATTTTTGTCGTGAGACATTCATTGACATTTTTGGCTTAGTGTTCCAACTCGAGTTGTACCTGCTCACTGGTGTCGCCATATATCTAGCGATTACCTACGTCGGAATACACAGGAACAAGGCTAAGGCTAATAGATGGCACGTTATGCTCCCTGACGCGCGTGGTAACACTAACATTTACGTCCTTGAAGGTTTAACGCGCATCTCCCCCTTCTCGAAAAGCAGTTCTCCAAACCACTGGGAAGTGACCGTTTGACTAAGGACGGAAACTCTGACTTTTACACCTTTTCCACCGGGCGTCGCAATGTCGCGTCTCTCCACACGATCTACACCCTGAAGCCACGTCACGATCTCTTCCAGTACTTGTACCACTTTGCATGGACCTTGATTGATCTGCACTACCGCCCGAAGGATGATATAACTCTTGACTTCAAGCTCGCGCCCGGAGCGCTGTCTCACGACTTTGTCTGGGCTGTCGTCGCGAAGGATGAGCTCTTGTCGATCAAGCAGGACCGATGGGACCTCGTATGTCCATCTTATAGCCCCAGAACCAACTACCGTGTTAATACCATTCCCAGACATTTACAAAAACCTCTGAGAATCCTGCTCTCCCAACTTCGCTCTCCGTCATGTCCGGTACGTGTCTCACTTTCTCGCATTTTCCACTGTTCATGACCCGTAGAGTTTGCGGATATCACCGACAACCTCCTCAAGCCCGCTCTCATCGCCGCTCTGAGAAATCCCAAAGTGCTGCCCTACTTTCGCTCGCTATCTGTTCGTCGCACAAGTTTTCCTCTCGTGTTGAACGTGTCCTCATAATACTTGCATGCAGGTCACCGACCAGCCTCGTCGACGCCCTGAGGGCCCTCTCCCCCTCAACAAGCGGCAGAAGCATGTCCTGCTAAGCCTCGCTCTGCCTAGCCGTGTCGAGGACGCTTCCGACCTGCTTGCTGAGATTTTCCATTTCGTCGACTCTCTCAATGCCATCAACCTCCGTCCAGATACCAAGACGAAACTCAAAAGGGTCAGGGACGAGTTGGACAAGAGTCTCAAAGCCGATGCAGAGAAGGAAAAGAAGGAAGAGGTATAATCGCGTCCTTTTTGACTTGGTATTTTCTTACTCGACTGTCTTTTTGTTATAGGAACAACAAGCCGCTGATGATAGGAAGGCGGCAAAACGCAGACTGGAACAGGATAAGATTGCCAAATTACCTGCTGCTGAGCAACAAAAGGTATCTATTGATTCGACACTTCCGCATAACCAGATCAGATTTAATGCAAGTATTTGTAGCACCTAGAGAAGGAACGTAAGCGGATGCTGCGCAAGTCGCAAGGCAAAGTCATACGCAAATGAATCCCAGTCAAAACCAGCCCGAGTAAGATCGGGTTAAATCCAGGACAATCGGATTATATCGGAAGTGTCATATATTCTTCGATATCGCTTAAGGAATGAAACGTTTCTCAGTTGACTGAGTTTTCGAGGCACACCGAATATATTAATATATAATTCGACTTGCCTCGATAGTTTCTTATTGAACCGGTTATTCATTACTTCGATCTTTGTCGATCTTATTCGATTTTCTGGTTCAGATTTTTCTCGATTGTATTCGGTAGCTACAGTATTTCCCAGATATATACCATTCTGAACAAGATAATTCGTCAAGGAGCAGCTGTCTCTGTTTGACGACGCTTCGCAGCTGGCCTCTAACCCCGAGTTAGGTGAATGAGGTCGCTTGAGAACGTCCGTCTCTTCAGCTTCGACCTTTGGCTGGACCCCATTCTTCCAAGCACTATGCCAGGATGGGTAATTATCTGTCGCAAGTCGTTCTCACAGAAAGCCAACATTGGGTATTTTCGCTTCATCTCTTCTTGGTAATGTGTGAGGACATCCATTGTTGCCTCTCCCCAGCTTGCCGGATGGCGGTGACAGCTTGCGAGTGCATTCCAGATCTCCTGAGCATGGGCACGAATATCCTTCGCCACATATTCATCAACAGGTACACCATCCTCATCCTCGATATACAAGGGTATAACATTAAATCCCTTCGAAGCTCGAGTCTTATCACATATACCATCCTGGATGGAGATTCATTTCTATCCTCTACTGACCTTATAGCTTGCCAAGCAATAAATCTTCAACATCACCAGGAAGACTTCAAGTAACTATATAACAAAGTCCTTAGCATTCATCACTTAGCTGCCATTCATTTCAAGGCAGAACATGCTACATTGAAGTTATACATAACAAGAAGATGAGGCCTCTTTACTTAGGCCCCTTACTGGTGATATTTCATAACCTTAGTGGAGTTTATATTCTTTGTGAACTAGATAGTTCTGTCACCAATACAATTCAGTTCCATGCACATTAATGCAGAGTGAACTATATTGAATATTACCTAGAATAAATCAATACAACTAGGTAAGTGAAGTAAGTAAAGAATAGTGGTAAATGTGATGTAAAAGTATGGCATACCTCAGTTCCATGCATGTTGATGCAAAGCAAACTGAGGTATGACAAATTGTAAAGGAATGAAATTTATAGTAGTATAGCCAAACACATATGATAGGAAAGAGTATAGAGTATGACGTAGACAAATACAGTAATTTAGTCCTCAGTCACACTTATGAATGTTTGTATGACTGATTAATTACCTGTAGATAAATACAGTAATTTGATCTATAGGGTGTGGCTCAGTAAGATGTAAGTAATAAAAGAAGTAATCTACTCACCCTCAGTCACACTTGTGAATGTTTGTATGACTGAGGGTGCATTTTTGTGTATGCAAAAAAAACTAAGTAGATAAAATAAAGAAAGTTCATGGCAAAAATAGAAAAGGAAGATATTGTATAAGCCAATATCTATGACATGGGTCCAGGGCATCAGTCATATAAGTCTGACTTCAACACTCCCCCTGACTTGGGTGACCATTGCTAACCTTTAGGTGCAGTAAGTGGATAAGATAGTCATGGGTGGACTATGGGAGTAACTTTATCCAGATGTCAGCTAGATTCTCAGTAGAAGGTATATGGATGACCTTGATATCTCCTCCTTGTATGCATTCTCATATATAGTGATGGCAAATGTCAATGTGTTTTGCTCAGGCATGTCCCTTGATAGATTGTGCCAGGGCAATCAAAGAGTTGTTGTTAATATAGAGTTGTATTAGGAGAGGCTGCTCAAGGTTAATCTTAGAAAGGAAATTATGCATCCATAGTGCTTGCTGTGACCCATGTGTCATGGCCATATACTCAGCTTCAGTAGTTGACAAGGCTACCATTTGCTGGCATTTGGAACTCTACAAGACTGGGCCATCAGCCAACAGGAAAATATATCCAGATATCAACCTTCAAGTATCCAAGTCTCCTCTATAGTTAGCATCAACATATCCTACTGCCCCTCCTAACTCCCTGGAGTAGGTGATGCAATAGTCAAGCATATCTTTGATGTATGCTAGGACATGTAACAAAGCTTTCTAGTGAGCTAGGGCAGGGTTTGATTAGAAACAAGTGCATAAGGTAACTGCAAAGAACAGATTGGGTTGTGTCACTACCTGAGCCTACATTGAATTTCCAAGAAGCTGTCAGTATGGTTTGTTATGCATAAAAGTGCATTCTTGTAATGAATTGTGCATGTTACAACATATATTATAAAATTATTATTATTATACAAGTATTACTAATTATTCTTTAT
>JABCKS010025048.1:0-16957 GCA_018851325.1 Termitomyces sp. DKA19 | reverse complement strand
ACAGGTAATGACATCCTACTGTAAAACCTTGTATATTAGCAACTGCTACATAGTCACTTGCTTGGGGTTGGGGTTAGTGTTAAATGAAAGCCTGCTGGTAATAATCTGTTCTGGGTTGAGACAATGCCATTCCTCAATATATTCCATATAAAGCTATTTGCCAAAGTAGTTAGGGATCATAGTGCCACGTGGTAAGACAATCTTTCCTTCAGCATTGTGACAAATTTTGCTCTGCTGGATCATATGCTTGAGTTTAATATAAGCACCTTATACTATAGTATAACTAGTTTTACTACAGAAATGGCAAGCACTGCTGAACTGCTGCTACTGGCAGGGCTGACTACTGTTAGCAAAAAGAGCTTCCAGGCATTCTAATGCATTGACAACCACTGTGGTTGTCACTAACTCAAGGCTTCTTGTTTGGGGGCAGGGGACAGCATAGTGAAAGCATTAATGGCAGGTGCTGGGATAATACTGGGAGTGTTAGTGACAGCTATAGCAAGAGCAGTAAACTTAGTAGTTGTGAGAACTATTGAGATTTCCAAGTCCAAGAGATTCTCAAGTTAGCTCCCCTGTTGATGAAGAGGAATAGCCAAACTCAAGCTATTGCTGTATAGTTCTGAAGAGCCAAAGGCTCAAAAGGGGTAGTGTGAGTGAAGGCTAAATGGAGGTGAGAGGAGAGGTGAAGGATTTTATTTGTATTGTCTGTGCTAGTGGCTGAGGAGTTGTATTTCATGGTCTGAATAGCCTATGGCAGGTGCTGTAGAAGCAGCTCCACAGAAAAAGCTGTGCCTAGTGTAGGCATATGGCTGGAATCCTGCCAGGGCAAGGGTGTTCTGGATAGCCTTAGGGAAGTGGCTGTATAACAGTGCCAAGCCATTAGGCTGTTCAAATAGTGGAGCACTTATGTCATAGGAGCACTCAATGTATATGGCCTTAAGGGCTGTGATGGGGCATGTAGGCCAGCCAGGGGCAGCAGCAACTGTGATTGTGATGCCTTTCCAGAAGGGGTTAGTTTTGGAAGCAGGGAGGGTGAGCTGCATGTGAGTAGCATTGTTAAAGTTGGATAGAAACTAAATAAATCCACATGAAAGGTTGAGGAAAGTGGAATACTTACCCCCTTTTCCAACTGTAAATTTACTGCTGCAAAGGAGTATGAAGTACACAAGGCAGCAGGTGGCATGGATTCTTATATCACCCAGAGTAGAGTCTGGCTCAAGCTGGGCCAAGAGACTGATGAGGATAAGCAGTGTGAGTGGCTGTATAGGTCTTCAGTTGCAGTCACTATGGTATTGCTTGATCTCCCAAATGAGGCACTGTATGAAGGGGGACTCAATGGATAAGAATGGGAGACCCATATCAATGTGGAGGAAATATACCATTGAGAGGTAAGCTTTGATTGTCTTGGACTGCACTTTGCCACCAAGGTGTGCCACCCAGGACAACACTGCAGGCTCAGATACTGGCAGAATTGATCCATCTGCATTATAGAGTCTATTGAGTTGCATATATTGGATGAACTGGCACTGGCCAGTCAAGTATGTTTTCTTAGTATTGGCAGCAAGACTGTGCCAAAGGTAAAATGTGATAGCTTTAGAGTGGTGGTGATTTTGTATAAACCACCAAGGTGGAGGCACTTCAAGCAGGGTTTCTGATTGAGCCATAGGGTGATTTTGAATATGTAGGAGAATGAAAAGCAAGAGGCTGCATTAGTGACAAAATTCTGAAAAGAAGAAAGCCACTTAGAAGAAAAGGAGAAGTCTAGGCAGCAGGCCAGGGCCATCAGTTGATGCACAAACTTCATAGTAGATGGGGATCTGATTGAGAGGTTGTGAATCATGTTGAAGATGGCATCATTGTCAATGTGAAAGACAATATGGCACTTCTGAAAGGATTTGTCCCAGCATAGGATAATCACAGCAAACATTTTCTTGACCTGTATGTACTCTGTATGCAGACAATGAGAGCAGCAGGCCACAAACCATTTAGTGCCTAGATGGCTGCTGAGGCCTTTAGCACTACTAGTATCAGTAAACATATTGATTTTCTAGTGTGTGGAGTTGATGAAGTGGATGCCATTCTAGGTGAGTACTATGGAGTGCCACCATTTGATGTTGTGATGTGCTGGTGCAGAGATGTGGCAGCATAAGAATGGGCTGGGAGAAATGTGGTGGCAAAGTTATAGAGCTATTATATGAATGCACATGAGAGCAGGATTACCTAGGATGCAAATTACAGGAAACCTGTGAGCTCATCAAGTTTGTAGAAGGTGTAGAGACATTATGTAATCTAAGATGTAATGAGTTTGCAGAGGTACTCCATCTTTGTAGAAGGCAGGTGGATTTCCATTACAATAGAGTCCAGTTCCAAGCCTAGAAATTTAATATGTGTTGATAGGTCCATGATTTTTGATGGCTAGAATGCAAAGCCAAGTTGAGATGCAATGTCAGAAGTTTAGCTGAAGAATCTGTCTATGAGTACATGTAGAGCTGTTGGAGAGAAGATTTTCAGGAAGTCATTGACATAGTGATGTATTTGGGCTGGATCATTGTGTTGCAGTATCCAATGTAAGGCTTCTGCAAAGAGATTGAAGATGTAGGGGGCTGATCTGCCACCAAATACAAGAACTATGTCATGACAGTATTTGCTTAGCCATTCAAAGCTAAGGAGGTGCCAGTCTTTTTAGCAGATGGAAATATGCCAAAATGCTGATTTGAGGTTGAGTTTCACCATCAGAGAACCTAGTTCTGATACTATAAGGTCATACATAGCATAATTGACCATGTTGTATATGATTGTGGCTTTGTAGTCCACAATTCTGTCATTTACAAAGCTACCTTTAGGCCAGGAGAGGTGGTGGAATTTGGCAAACCTTTGAGGAACACTTGTGGGTGACTGCCCTAATGGGCAATGCAAAAAAATTGGAAAACAGTAAAGAGTCAAATGGTCCATGTATTCACCCAATGGCTACTTGCTCAGCAATGTTAGCAGTGATTGCAGTGGTGATTGAGGGCTCTGAGAATGCTGTTTTTAGGTTGGTACACTGCTGGGGCATGGTGCAATCACTGCTGAACCCAATGTTTGCTCCAAAACACATTATTTGTACTAACATTACAAAGGTATGGTCAGAATAGTCTCAAAAATAGTGAATCCATGCATGTTTGTTGAGCATTGAGGAAATGATGGGAAAGTGAGCAGTTGACATAAGAGGTGCATTAGTCTGTGGATTAGTGTTAGGGCAGGATGAGGATATGGAAAGAGTGGGATTAAGGAGGTCCAATGAGGTGAAGCTAAAGGATGGTGATGATGAAACCAAGGATAGGCCTAGGCAAGGCAAGGCACTGCTTGCCTGACTGACAGCCTAATCTTTATGCTGCAACCTGCCATAGTTAGGCTTTCCACAGGATAAGCAAGTGTGTGGGCAGCCCTAAGGGCAAGGCATAACTATACATTTGCCCTTATTGAACTTTTGGCATGCTTCCATAAGGTTGGAGCAACTAGTAACCCTGCCTTTTGACTATTTAGTGGAGGAAGCTTTGCAGTGGCCATAGACATGTTCTGCAAGCAGCCTGTTTTCATAGTCCTTTCACTTAGAATAGTCCCTTGAGGCTATTTCCATCCTTTACCAGTTGAAGAAAACTGAATAGTAGATATAGATGACAGACTGCTCATACTCTGTTATAAGCTTCAGTAGATGCACTGTGTAGTCCCAGAAGGCATTTGTGGCCATGCTATTGTTAATGTGGAATGCTAGGATTTTGAAGTATGTTGTAGAGAGTACTAGAACTATGAAGAGGTTTTTGTATTTACATGCTGTGTAATAGCTCACTTCAAACTGGTTTGTGGAACCATTAAAGGTGTATGCTACCTCTATATTACAGTTTGTTAGGTTGAGCTTGTCAAGATCTGCTGCCTTGAAGTCATGCATAATGATGGCTGCAATGACTGCTGTATCAATGTTGGGGAAGCACAGGTGTAGAGAGAGGGGGAGAGTGAACCATGGACATACCATTGACTCCTGTACTGGAAATTGGTGGTACAAACACTGCCTTTTGTTAGGTAGATAGTGCTAGAGTTGTAGCAGGGGCTGATGAGTTGGGCAGAAGTATGGTGATAGACTCAAGATATAAAACAAGTGCATCCATCCTCAATACAAGCTGGTTCTGGAATTTGTAAAGTATACTGACATCCTTAGTGGAAGCTGTTTGTAGCTGTTGGCTACAGATAGGGCAATCTTGCATATTATGTAGCAGCTGAATCAGACCACAATATAGATTGACTAGCTACAATAGTGAGAATACAAGATGTTGGTCTTATATAATCTACAGATGCACATCAATAGCATGTGTCAGGTCTAAATAAAGTAAAGTGTGTGCTGAGAATGCCATGATGATACTACTGGTAACCTCACAGTTACACACTCCCCCTTTAGACCACTGTATGGTCTAGCTGAATTTAATATAGCCAGACACTTGGCCATGATTGGGCTCCAAATAAGAGTTGCAGGTAAAAGACCTCTAGCACAACAGCTCCATCATGAAATACATCATTGAATATGATGAGTATGTTATGTACAAGTAGATATCTGCTCAGCCAATATGGTTGTGGATCCTGTCAGGTGCCTTGGCTCAGGTAGACAACAACTTAGTGCTTACAGGCACCAGTGGTGTATGACATGCATCAATATGGCATCCAAGGATACTATATATTACAATATATACACTAAAAACAGGTTCAATCCAACTATGTGGCTGTAACATACATAGATAGTAAGTAACACTTCTTGAGTTTAACACTCAATGTTACCTAAATATTGGAACATTGGAATAGGGCATTCAGCCTGTTTTTTTGCTTAGCAACAATCTGCCCACAGCCATCTCCTTCACACCCTCCTCTGATGCAATGTTAATCACAGAGGAGGACAATTCTGGTTCCATCCTCAGTGGAGTAGTTGAACTCTCTGTAGCAGTCACATTTACTATTTCACAATTGGTTAGTGCAATGTTAGTCACATCCCCAATAGAAGGCATTATACTATATACTGGTGTCTGTTTCCAGAGCTGACCTATATTTGGGTCCATTCCAATATAGTAATAGAGGCCAACAGCCTTGGGGAAACTACTAGCAGTGCTCTCTTTGTTGCACTTGAACATGAGGTAGTAATGGTCCTCATTGATTTCTCTCCACCTGTTCCATTATGGCACAGCAGCCAGAGTGCCATATAGCTTTAGACACTCAATATGCTCATTGACCACTTCATGAAAGATGTCTAACAACATTGTTGGTTGATAGAACTGCTCTTCCAGGTAGACTACACCATAGGTGTATACATGGTCTACCCATTCAACCAGAATGCAATTATATAATAAGACATGGAGCACATTGTTGTCTGAAAAGTTCTGCATCTGATCATCAGATACATGAACTTGGTGAACAGTCAACTGGGCCCCATGTTGGGCTGCAAAGGGTTTCTCATGGACTTTATTGAAGGCATCTACAGCCTCATGATAGAGTCCTGGTCATGCTATAATGAGTGCATGATGGCAGATAATAGAGGTCTTGCCCACACTAGTAGCACAGAGGGCCTGCTAAGTATTCTCTAGCCCAGGTCACTCAAATATCAGTGCATACTGTGCTAGCTGTTCCAGATTGAATGGCATGTTAGGATCTGGGGCACACATAATGTGCAGGGCTCTGGTGCCATTGTCTTTGACATGCAAAAAGCACAATAGAATCTGCTAGCATTCCACCAGGAGTAGGTCCTCCAGACCTTGCATTGAATTAATGAGATCCTGGTAAGCAGGATCAGAGCACAGCAGCTTCATGGTTTGGTCATATAACAATACATCAGATCACTAACCAAACTTCTGGAGTTCTGTGATGAGCATATATGTGACAATACAGTTGCAACATAGTACATATAGATTTGCATAGTACTTATAGAGCTGCTCCAGCTCAAATAGCATGCTGGGAAATCCCTAGTGGGTGAAATTATAGACCATGGTACCTGGAACCTTAGCTACTTGGCTAGAACTGAACTCAAAGGCTGCTATGTAATTTGCATCAGTGCCAATGAAGACAGTGTTCATCAGGTAGGAGTAATAAAAATAGAGGCCAAAGGCCCCAGGAAAGAAGGAGTTCAGCCACTCAACATTGTGTGGCCCCCAGACCTTGACTCCCAGCCCATTGGGAATGTGACCTGAGAAGTCATTCTGCACATGGTGTGCTTGGGTGGCCACAGCTTTGGCCTTATTTGCCTTCTTCTAGGCAAGCTTTTTGTTTTGTTAAATGTGCTGAAAGCACTGTATGGGCATCTTGCCCTCTTCTTCCTCCTCTTCTTCCTCCAATTGTGACTGTCCATAGCTGCTATTGTTATCCACTGTGGGCACAACACACTGCTTGCCCTTATTGGCTGCAGCAGTTGCCACCAGACTATCATATTGTACTGGAGTGCATAGGTCAGTGGTTATGATAACCACTGCAACTTACATAAGTGGGGCTGGAAACAGTACAGCCTTTATAAACAGTATCTGGGAGGGGCCTGACCACTTCAGAATGTTGGCAGGGAACTTCATGATTTCTAGTTTTGATGTATCTAGGGACAGCTTGTGCCCACAATGTGGTTTGACAAGCTCTGGCATGTCTGGGGCAGAAGTTGATACTTTAGGTCCCTGACTTGAGGGACCAGCCACCAGGCATGATGGTGGGGCCACTGGATTGAGGGCATTCAGCATCTCCCATTCATTCCTTGTCAGTGGAACCTCCTCATCCATCTCTTCATCTCACAGGTCCAGCAAGAGTTTCTGCATAGGCACAGTAGGTGCCTTCAATACTTTGGCTAGTTGAGCTATAGGTTTAGAAAGGCCAATTGACATGGCTGTAGACCATGCAGGCATAGACAATGCTAGGAGTACTCCTTGTAGTACCAGATGGGGCATAAAAATAGCAGAGACTGGTTGCAATGGAGGTGGTCTGGCCCACTTAGGCTCCCTGCTTGTCTCACCCAGTGATGACAGCTTGCACTTTGAAGCACAATTAATCTGCTCCAGCACTGATATATGCTGCCTCTTTATGAGCTTAATCTAGTTGAGCAAGCCTTCCATGACCATAATTGCAAGATTATCTTGCAAGAATGAAGCAGTAGTGGGCACTGGTTGCTCTGCTGTCTTCAACCACTGCAGCAGTACTTCTGTGCCCAACCCAGGCTGTGCTTGGGGTGCAACTTCTCTTCTCACATGTAGCACCACAGTACATACATATATAGTTGACTAAGCCTGGGAGTGACTCAGTGCCAGCTGAAAATGGTGCTTGTAGTGCTCCTCCTCATCCACCTCCATTCTTGCCTGGAGTGGCATTTGGTATGGAAGCAGCTCCTTGCAGCCTGAGTAGGCTACTGGGTAGGCCACCACTACATACTGTTGTTTATGCTCAAATGCTGGTATTGATTTTCTGGGTTGACCTTGTCTAGGTCTTCCTCCCCTTCCAAAGCTCTGTGAGCTCTGTCCAGGTTTCTGGGGGCCCTGCAAGGCCATACTCTAATCAGTCCATACATCAACAATGTGTAACAACAAAGACAACAAGGAAAAACTTTCTAAAGTCTGCTAGGTGGACAAACAAGTACAAACTCCCTGCCACAACTGCCAATGGCACTGGGGGTTGCTGGAGTTAACATAGCCACACTAGCTGGCCCTCATTTGAACTTAGCCAAATTCTGGCCTCTATGTGCTCTATGCATGTCATGCAAGCTGTTGAGGGTGTTTTATGCTCTGCAATTCTAAATGCCAGTCCATTGCTACAAGCAATTTGCAGTTAGCTAGGGGCTCCCAAGTGGTATCCCCTAAGCTTCAGTGAACCTCAAATTTGAGGTCTCCCAACTGGGTCCACCTATGACCTATTAGGTCATCTATGAACCATTCTTGGTTGTTGGCAATGCTGAAGTTATAGGGTTCTGAGGTTGTACAATTTGGAAATAGTGCATCATTGTTTGCTTAGTAAGGTTGTAGGAGCAACACATGAAACTTCAGCACAATTTGTCATTCCTGCAGTGCCATTGGCAACTCAAGCACATAGTTTGATGTGCCAGGCTCAGCTTTGAGGACCTTATACAGTCCTACCCACTTTGGGCATAATTTACTCACCTGTCCTTTAGATAGATTTAGATTCATGGTAGAAAGGTACACCAGGCTACCTTTATCAATTGCTGGTTCCTTGCTCTAGCAATTATTAGTATAGTGCATCTGAAAGATACATGCCTCAATAATTGCATCATGTGCCAATGCTAGATTCATCAGCACATTCTGCATAAAGTCTCTGATCCCTCAATGGATCACTTCATCAGTGCACAGCTCCTTGATCATGGATAGCATATGGCCACTATTGAGCTTGAAGGGTGCATATCCAGTGGTTTCTGACACACTTGCATTAATTGCAAACTCCACCAGTGGAATGCAATCCACCCAGTCCTTCTGATCAGAATGCACAAATGCTCTAAAGATTTGCATGACATTCCAATTTGTGCATTCTGTCTAACCATCTATCTGTGGATGAAATGATGTTGACATGAGCAACTTTGCTCCAAGCAGCTCATGTAGCTCCTTCCACCATTTGGAAGTAAACTTAGAATCTTAATCACTTACAATCAAGCTAGGCAGGCTGTGGAGGTATGCTATCTCCTTGAGATAGACTCAGGACAGTTGCAATGCTATTGTTGCTATCTTTACTGGGATAAGGTGAACCATACTGGTCATGTGGCAAATAACTACCCAGAGGTAGTTGTAGCCACATGACTCAGGAAATGGTCCAATGAAGTCTATCCAAATTGAGTCCCAGGGTTTCACTGGGACTGGAAGTGAATGCAGCTTCCCAGCCAGTTTCTGGTTCGAAGTTTTTGAATGCTGACATGACTTGCATGTCATGCAAAATTGGCTTGTGTCCTTGGCCATTTGTGGCCACCAGTATGATCAATGCATGTAGTCAAGCATCTTTTGATAGCCAAAGTGCCCAACAATGATATGGGCTTGGTCCAGTATTGTCATGATCAATGATCTTTCCTATAGGACACAAAGCACCTTTGCCCCTGCAGGTCTCATTAGATAAATGAGCTGCTGCTCAATTGCCAAGTATGGATGCTCCTTGGGTTTGTCAAGTATCTCAACAAACATGGTATCCTTGGCATATCCATTCTGGATACAAGTGTGCAATTGCACATCAGTCATGTCAACAAGTACAGAGCCAGGACTAGAGTTCCCTAGTGCCTGTCCAACTGTCCAGTCATCCTCCTGGGCTGCCACACCTTCTACTGGCTGCACATTGGCCAATTGAGCCTCCACAAGGCCTTGATTTGCTCTTTGAGCCACTTGCTATGGTGCAATTTGTGAGCCTGCATGGCTTAAATCTTGACATAGCATTCTGCTATTTCTTGGACCCAATGTAAGGGCAGATCTTTGCCCTCAGGATCAATATGCTTATCTGCCTGGACAAAGTCATAAGCCTTGTGGATATCATCATAAGTATCATTCTTGAAATATTGAAATATGCAGTCCACAACTTTATTCAGTTCTCCCTTGACATATGTTATGTTAAATTAGTAGTGCAACATACATTGATCCATCAATGCTATTGTAGGGACAAGTGTACTTGAGTTTTAAAAAACTCTAATACCTTATGATCCATTATAATATGGATCTTATATCCCATCAGTTTATCCTCCCATTTCAGAAGGGATTCCAGAATAGTGAGTGTCTCTGACTTGTGTACTGTGTAATTTTGTTGCACAGTAGTAAACTTACATGACATAAAGTCTGCAGGTCTGCAGGTTTGCCAAGTCTTTCCCTGGCCAAACATAGCCCCTATGCCTATTTTTGACACATTGCAAATGAGCCATATCAGCTTGTCAACATGTAGATTGATTGGGCAAATAATCAGTGTCTTAGCACAGATTTGTTTTATCATTTCAAAGTACCACTGATGCAGCAGTTGCTAGTGAAACAGGGACACATTCTGGGTCATAGCCATAAGAAGACCTGTGTATGCTGTCACATCTGGTAAAAAGTTACCAATGTAGTTCACCAATCCAATGATTTGTTGAATATCATTGTAGTTGTATGGTGTTCACCACTCTCAAATATGATCAAGTTTATCTGAATCTGGGTGAATACCCTGCACATCTATGACATGCCCTAAGCAGTCTATACTTTGTGTGTACAATTTGCACTTCTTTTATTTAAGGTACAGGCTCTCCTTGTGCAGTCATTTGAATATGATGCATAAGTGCTGCTTATGTTCCTCAATGGAATCCAAAAATATAAAAATATTGTCTAAGTAGATGTGCATAAACTTTCTGATAACATCTCAGAATATTGAGGTCATTAACTACTGAAATGTAGCTGGCACATTGCAGTTGCCAATCTGCATGATATTACTAACAAATGTCCTCATCAGGAATGCAAACACTATTTTTAGGATGTTGTCTATGCATATACATACTTGCTCATATACATCCATCAGGTCAATCTTTGACCTGTACTTTGCCTTTGCAACATCCTTGCAAATCACCTCCTGATCAGGAAGCAGTGTTACATCTTTGATGGTGTTGTCATTGCACTGTTGCATGTTCAGGGCAGTTTGTAGTGTTCCATCTTTCTTAGGAATGCACAGTAGTAGTGCAGCTTGCATCACCAGTCATGGTTCCCACCACTTGGCATTGATGTAGCAATTTATTTTTCTATGGTTGATCCTGAAGTGCTTGCAGACAGTGAGGGAGGTGGTACTTGTACTGCTTCTTCTTGTCAATGAGATTAATCTCATGATTCACTTCCCTCCAGGGGGGAAGCTCTTCCTTCATACCATTGACAATGTCCACAAACTTATGCTGCTATTGCTGGCACAATCATGGTATGTCCTCCTCTTGTAAGCTATTAGCCTTAGTTTTCCCCTTATCAATGCACTTCTGGCATGATAGACCCTCTGGTCTGAATTATTCTCTAAGTGCACATAAGTGTGCTTCCCCAGTGTCCTCTGTCTCAGCCTCACTGGAGGCTTTGATACTGTTGACTTTGCTGACCACTGCATACTTTTCACTTTCAGCAACTGTCTATCAAATGCTACTTCCAATGGTTCTGATATTTTATCAGCAAAAGGTTGACAATAAACTTTTCCAGTGGGTCAACATAACCCAGTCCACCTCTGCACTACCATCAAGGCTACTACCTCATTCTACTCTAGTGGCATGTGCAGGTCATAGGCCCATTGCATATCTGGTGGTGGCACTGGTTGATCCCAAATAGATCTTATACTGTTGGTCATTTCTGCTATGCTCACAGCACTTTGTCATCAATCTTTGACCTTGTCTGTTTCAAGGTCTTCCACTCTGGGGGTTGTCAGTTGACACTCCTACAATTTTCATATTACTTGTTCTGCACAAGTGTTGGCAAGTAGGCAGGCCTTGTCTAGCTCAATTGGCTTGTCCATCAATACCACTGGCATGTCTGCTGGTAAGCTGGCCATTAGGGCTAGTTCCTTGTCACCTTCCTCCACTATTGCACTCTTGCAACCTTTTAGTCAGTTGCAATCCCTGCAATACTTTTCAGTGGCCCAATAATGCTGGAGGCAACCATTTGTATCCACAAGGACCACTTGTTCTACCCTCAATGGTACTCCATTGATGACAACTCTGTTGTTTACAAAGTTGAGATTAAATTTGTTCTTATGCATGAATGGCATTCCAATTATCATATTATAGCAATCAAAGTTCACTATGTCCATATATTCCTTTGTTATCAGTCCTGATGTTTTCACCTTGACCTCTGTGCCAAATTGCATGATAAGGTGACTCCCCACAGTCCTCAGCTGTAGCATGAGTAGCTCCATGAGCTTATAAATGCATATTGTGTTCATATGCACAAACTGGGGCATAATGTCCATGGTGGTACTCCCTAAGTCCTATAATATCCATGCTTGGTGTCCATTGACCTCTATATAGGTCACCAGGAACTCCTTTTCTTGAGGAGTATAATGAGGTCTCTGCAGCTTGTCAGCCACCTTTTTCAGCATCATGCATTGCATACAGACACATTGATCTCCTGGATGCTTGGTCAGAGCAAACATATGCTCATCCTTGTCATTGCAAGCATAATAATTGTTGTCATAGATGTCTACTGTGATATACTTGTCTCCATCAATCTGGATGCTCTCTATATTATCTGCTGTAGACTGCCCCTCTATCTACTGAGGATCTTCTTTATCTTTGATGAGTTCATCTCAGTCTACTGCAGCCTTATTTCCCACATTGCTCTCTACTGCCACTGTATGGGCAGCTTGCACTTATGCTCTTAGCACCTTACAATCCTTGAAATAGTGGTCTGTATGGCCACAGTTGTAGCACTACAATGTCCTGCCACTTGGCTTATATCCAGTAGGCCCTGCATTGCCACCACCAAAGGTGGCCTTGGGAGGACCCACTCTTGGTGGCACATCCCATGTTGCCCTTAGGGCAGGCTGGCCCACCCTAGACCCATACTGGACATCCCTAATTGCTGCAACTTTACCAGATGGTCCCAGTTCAGGCCTGTGCTCTGTGAGCAGGGTACATTGTACTATAAATAGCAGATTATAGTTTTGTTCCATATCAGACTGCTTTGCCAAGAATGTTCTAATCTTGACTGGTTAGTGACTTCCCATGGTATAGCAAGAGCTGTGCTGATTATAGTGCATAGTAGTCCATGCAGACTGCTCATAGTGTATAGCATATGCCAAGAACTTGGTCACAGTATTGATCTTCAGAGATAAATTATCATTATGTATAAGCATGTGATGCATTTCAGCAGGTATTCTATCTAGGAATGTCTCCTGGATGGTAAACTCATTTGGGTATATGGCCATGTTCTGAGCATAGCCCACCAGCTCATCATAGAAGGTTTGGATGCCAATTCAGGCATTATAGACTGCTGTTCTGAAGGCTTCACAAGCCTCTTGCATAGTTGCCATGTTAACAAAGCAGTTATACAGTCCAATAAGGACCTCCTTAAAGGTCCAGTCATGTTTATCCCAATTTGTATACAGGACATGTCAGTGGAACCAGTTCTGTGCCTTGCCATCAATGAATTTATGGAGCACAAATATGTGCTCCTGGTCCATATCATCTCCACTATAGCAGCATACTGCTAAATGGTAGCAGACATCCATAGTCCAGTCTTCTAATTGGAAAAACTTATGCCCTCCAGCATATGCTTTGTTATGCTTTCCTTCAGCTTTATAGGGTTGTACCCCATCTGGGAACTTGAACCTGACTCCCAGAGAGTCATTGACTAAGCAATTCAGGCAGTCATGCATATGATCCATGTGGATCTTAACTGCCTTGTTCATTCCAGGCATGCTTACATACAGGTCATAAAGAGAGGGAAATGACCATGTCCTTATAGCTGGGTATTGCAGTCCTGCATTTGAGACAAGGACCTTGTGATGCCTGGGGTGCTGGGTGCTCTGGTCAATGACCAGGAGCTCTACAATTGTCCCAACAATCTTGTACATCCTAGTGGGCATCAGTACACCAACTCTGACCACAGCCATTGTGGTGGTCATTGTCACTACTTTCATTGCCCAGACCCCCATCTGGTTCACTAGTCCTCATGACAAATTGTCACCTCATATCATCTATGGGCATAACACCTTTACACCCCTTGAAGATAATACCCTGGTCATCTATTAATGACTCTCCTTGATCCTGCAAGTCTTGGTTATAGATGTGTTGGTAATTAATGCAATCATTCCAATTGTTCACTAGGTGGACCCATCTTACAATGTATCATGGTGTCACGAAATCTTTAAGGATGTGTTCCTTGTGTTCCTATTCCTTAATTGCAACACATCAATGATGTGTCCTATTCTCAGGCAGATTTTTTGCCTCCTCCTCACCAGCAGGGTGAGATGTTTCCATTTGTACCTCTGATAATGCCCAACAAGGCAATCCACTGGTATTAGCTTGCTGTCATGCAGCATTCTGATGTTTTTTGTAGTCCTGCTGGGACTCATTTGCCTGTCTAGGTGTGTTCAGGATGTCCATTGCCTCTGCAATGTCTGGTGCTCATTGAGACCATGTTATAGTCTACTGATTCAGCCAGTGTAGCTGTTGATGTTGCTGTCCCTTGAACTAGCTTATGCTTGATATACTCACTGAGCTCAAGCTTAAAAGTATGAGTAAAAAGTTTGATATATTCAGTTGAATCAACCCTAGGTACATACTGGCCTCTATCAGTCAGTAATTATAAATGCTTTACAATGTAAAGCTGTATACACTTTTGCATTGATTCTTTTGTGACCATTGGAAATAGTCCAATACCAGCTGGAGCTGGACTGATAAGGTCAAAAGTGACCTTCCTCCCTCCTCTTCATCCAAGGAGTCTAGTTCAGACACTATATCCAGAACTGGCCCTTACACCTCACTGGTGGCTCCTGGCCACTCCTTCTTAGCCTCTTTACAGTCAGAGGCACTGGAAGCACCACTTCTTCCACTCTCTCCATATGCCTAGTCTCTGTGGCCAGGTTTGCTCCTTGCAGAGTTGTTGTCTGCTCTGACAACATATCCAGTCCACACTTAGCCCCTTGGTCAGGCTTCATCATCCAGAATGGGGTACTATACACTAGTATGCTACTTTGCATCATATCTGCATATAGGTCAGTTTCTCTCACTGTCTTTGCTGAGATTGTAGTGTTTTCAGGGAGATTCAGGTAGATCAACAATGCCAGATTTGTCACTGGAAGCAATGTCCCCAATGCAAATGATTTATCCCTTGGTCTAGAACCAGAGTTTAAGATTGATTTCATCTATGACACAGATAGCCTGCCTGGCATTCCAAAGCTCTCACTCATGTTGAGTGGCACTTTGTCATCCTGTTTTAGTGGGGGCTGATATTTTGACACTGAGGGTGTCTTAGGAGGTAATGAGCTAGCTGCTGGCTCTGGGGAACCTGGTGGTTGCTCTGAAGGTTTGACCATGGGAACTATATGTCAACATGGCAGATAAGAACTCACAAAGTTTGATGAGTGTTGCCTAGTATAGTAATGAGAGCCCAGAGTCTAACACTGATAGCAGAAGATTCAAAAAAATGTAGCTATTGGCTACAGATAGGGCAATCTTGCATATCACACAGCAGCTGAATCAGACTGCAATATTGGATTGACTAGCTATGATGGTGAGAATACAATATGTTGGTCTTATGTAATCTACAGATACACATCAATGGCACATGTTGGGTCTAAATAAAGTAAAGTATGCAGTGGGAACACCACAATAATACTACTAGTAACCTCAAAGTTACACTGTTGCATCTGAGGCAGGCATGATCTGAAGGGCTGGGCTGGCAGTTGCTCAAGTGAACCATCTGCTGGGGTTTCTAAGTAGAGGGTGGGATGTTGTTATACACTATAAATGCTGATTGGAGTTGTGGGAGGACAAAATGTGTTAAGCAGATAAAACATGTGATGCAATAAGAGATTGGCAAATATATGCTGCAAGTACAGTGTGAGACTTGCAAGAAGCTATACAAGTTGTTAGACCAGTTGAATGATCATAGCTAACAATGGTCACTAAGTTATGAGCATCATTGCTACTCTGGTTAGCAGTGAAAGCAATGGAGTGGTTTGGTCTCATATTGAACCTTTTGACAATGGTTTCTTTTATTTTTCCTATGTGGAAATGTTAGTATAGTGCATTATATGCCAGAGTTTTGGTTGGTAACAGTTATCATGGTCTTAATGTTACTAAGGGTATTGACCACACTTCTGGTCAGAATGTCAAAGAGGCAACCAAGCAAGATGTCATAGGCAGGGGACCATAATACATGGATTTGAAGGTATAGCATCAAGTTGCCAATAGTACAAGGTACATTCCTGGCAAGTCCTAGTGATTGATCCAAGGTACTATTAGTGCTCTGTATATTCAAAATGATGCCATGGTTGTATGACAAGCCAAGGTCATTAGTAATTTCTGCAGATATGGAAATGATCTGGGACCTGCTATCCATAATGTGCACTCTATTTCTTCTTGGTTGTCAATCAGCATCATAATGGACCTTGGTGACTGAGAATCCTTAGCAACAGTTAGAACTATGGGCTCCTCCCTAGGAGGTAGCAACTTAATATATGTCTCTATTAAGTTGACCAATGAAACTTTGGCCTAGTCTAGGGTAAGTCCATTAGCAGTGTCAGTATTGGAGCCTAGCAAAAACTGAGGTGTGTCTATAGCAAATGTTGGTAGCACTTCTTCAAAGATGTTTCTAAAGTCCTGGACTGTGTTAGCATTTGTACTAGCAAGTTGCTTGGGCATAATGGCAGTCCTGAGCTGGTTCCTGATGTCCAGGGCCATGGAACAAAGCTTGCCTACTGAAACTATTACTTGAATACTTAGAACTTGATCAAATACTATTTCGGACTATTCAAGGTTGTAGATGGGGGGCATAGTTCAATAAGTGGCATTACATTGATCAGGGGCAGCAAAGTTTTTGTTAGTGGGAGGTATATAATGACTAGGAATGCTAGAAAATAAATGGACTGAAGACTGGGAAATGGGCTTAGTAGGCTTAGCAATAGGCAGGGAATTATTAGTAACAGTTTATTCAGATGCTTTGTCTTTGTTGGCTGGCTTAGCAGCAAGAGTTAGTATGTGGTTAAGAGAAGGAGTAGTTAGCAGAGTGTCACTAGTTGCTGGAGGGGTTAGAGCACTGTTGCTAGTCATTCAGTAGGGAGTATGAGGAACTTGTATGCCATCAAATTTCTTACTAGCTTGTCTCAGGGCAAATAGTTCTCATTCCAAGGCTTCAATATACTCATCTTTTGTTAGCAATTAACCAGTAGCAACATTCTGTTGTAAAACCTTGTGGATTAGTGACTGCTGCATAGTTGCTTGCTCAGGGTTAGGGTTGGCATTAGATAAGAGCCTGCCAGTAATGATTTGGCCAGGGTT
>JABCKS010025047.1:0-30543 GCA_018851325.1 Termitomyces sp. DKA19 | reverse complement strand
AGGACTTCTCTTGACTGGCACCAATATAACAATACTGCACTCATGTCCACCACTGAGCTCCCATTCTTCATAGACTCTGGTGCAATGGTCCACATCTCTCCATGCAAGTCTGACTTCCTCAGTCTTCAGCCCATTGCTCTAAGAGCTATAAAAGGAGTAGGTGGATCATCCATTGCAGCTCATGGTATTGGAAGCATCAAACTTCAAACTGCAGAAGGAAATGTCCTCATGCTAGAGAAGGCATTGTATGTCCCCAGTTCCACAGTCCACCTCATCTCCATCAGCCACATATCAGCTGACAACCAGATGTACTCACACTTTGACAAAGAAGGGGTTCACATAGTTGATTGCACCACCAAGTTGGTCTTAGCAAAAGGCCCCCTCTTAAAAGGAAAAGGACTCTATACACTCAACCTATCAGGAGCAAATATGGAGCATGTGTACGCTGCTGCCACCATGGAAACCTGGCATTGACGCCTAGGCCATGCCAACTACCGAGCCATACAGCAGGTAGCCTGTGATCAAAGGATCAAAGGTATGCTCTCCACCCCTCCACCAAAATGCGACAACTGTATCTTGGGAAAATAGACACACACTCCTGTTCCAAAGACACAGCTGGAAGGGCACAGGGCAATGGAAAGGCTTAGAGTTGTGTGGGTAGACCTGTTTGGGCCAGTAAATGTTCAATCGAGATCAGGGAACCACTACATACTAGATATAGTGGACAATTGTACCAGCATGCCATGGTCTATCCCATTAAAAACAAAGGGTGAAGCTTTTGGTGCACTCCAGACTTGGGAGAAAGCTTGTGAGAATGAGACAGGACTAAAAGTTGGCAAGTACCACACTGGTTTCAATGGTGAACTGAACAGCATGGAGATGGAATCCTGGCTCAACTCAAGGGGCATCACCATGGAGCATAGCGCCCTGCACACATTGGCTCAGATTGGGAAGGTGGAGTGAATGCACAGAACTTTAATGGGAAAAGCCAGAACTATGAGAATTGATGCAGGGTGCCCGGATTTTCTCTGGGATGAACTTTACCTGACAGTAGCCCATCTTCATGCAAGGACTCCCACAAAATCTCTTGACAGCAAAACCCCATATGAAAAATGGTTCAAGCATGAACCCAATTACTTATACATGAGAGAAATTGGGTGCTGAGCATTCATATTCATACCCATGTACAACCCCAAAGTACAGCCACAATCGATCAAGTCAGTCTTAATAGGGTATGGCCAGAACTCCAAGATGTATAGATGCTGGGATAAGAAGAACCACAAAGTATATCAGTCACACCATGTTAAGTTTGTTGAGTGGCATGAAACCTCACTAACAGACAACAAAGCCCCCATACCATCACTCCAGCAGCTTGACAAGTCCTCCCCAACCACCCTACCAGATGATGACAGCAAAAGCACCATCAATGTGGAAATTGACACACCAACCCCAGATGCACAACCTCATCATGACAACATCACAATCCCATGAAGATCGAACCAAGTATGACAGCCCACAGAGAAAGCAGCAAATGATGAGAATCAAATGCCCACAAGATTTGAAAGAACAATGGAGGAGGTGAGGGAGAGTGCAGTGCAAACAATGGAAGTGAGGGAAGCAGGGCAAGCACAAAATACTCACAATGCAGACAACCCACTCACACAGCTGTGACCAGCAATTATGTCAGGAACACCCACAAGTGAGCAAGCACCCAGACCTACAGAAGATGATCCACAGGTGGATCTCGATCAAATACTGGTGGCAATATCCCTATTAGGCAATGTTGAGCCTCTTCAAATCGATGTCAAGGAGGAACCGAACACATGGAGGGATGCACAACAAGGGCCAGATGCAGCAAAATGGAAGGAGGCATACAAGGAGGAGTTGAAGTCACTGAAGGACATGGGGGTGTACTGTCTCATCCCAAGATCTGATGTCCCCCATGGACACAAAGTACAAAAGGGCTGACCCATCTTCAAAATCAAGAGGGACAAGCATGGCAGGGCAGTCAGATATAAGGTATGCCTCATATTCAAGGGCTATGAGCAAATATATGGGTGTGACTATAGTAAGACCACATCACCAACAGTGTGTATGGAGTCATGGAGGATATTGCTGCACATTGCAGCATTGCAAGGCTGGGATGCGACTCAAATTGATGTAAAGACTGCTTTTCTGTATAGTATACTACTAGACAATGAAGTTCAATACATGGAGCAGCCGGAAGGCTTTGAGGAACCCGGAAAGGAAAACCATGTATGTGAACTCATGCATGGACTTTATGGCATGAAGCAGGCTGGCCAAATCTGGAACCAAACATTGAATGAGCAGATGGTCGCCTGGAGATTCACATGCCTGTCATGTGAGTTCTGCATATACCATCAGAAATCAGACACAGGCACTATCATTGCTGCAGTTCACATCGACAATTTCCTGTCCATAGCTGATTCCAAAAGCAAAAATGAATGGTTCAAAATGCAGATGTGAGAATTGGGGACAATCACAGACCTCAAAACACATTGTGGGCATCTCAGTAAAGTGGAATGACAGTGAATGCATGGTATCCCTATCTCAGACAGCCTTCATTGAGCAAGTAATCCAGCAATTTGGACAAAAAGATGCACACCCATTGTCACTGCCCATGGAACCAGGCCTAAAACTCACCCAGGGGCTCAAACTCAGGAGGAGAGACTCAGGATCGCAAAACTGCCATACAGATCATTGGTAGGGTGCTTACTGTATATTGCAATAGCAACCCAACCAGACATTGCCTTTGCAGTCCAACAACTATCACAATTCCTCAACAGTTACAACTTATCTCACTGGAACGCGGCTATCTGACTTCTTTGCTACTTAAAAGGCTCTAAGGACCTAGAACTCCATCTCGGTGGCCTGTCAATCACTCTCTGGGGGTTTACAGATGCTGACTGGGCAAGCTGCCTGGATACCAGGAGAAGCACTAGCAGGTATGCCTGGTCACTGGGTACTGGGGCAATATTTTGGTTGGTTTGAAAACAGAAAACTGTGGCAACATCCTTGTGCAAGGCAGAGTACATGGCAGCATATGAGTCAACCCAGGAATGCATCTGGCTATGGATGCTGATGCAAGCAATAGGTTGGAATTTTACCAAGAAACTAACAACCCTGTTTTGCAATAACAAAGCTATGATCACCCTCTCAGAAGATGCAACAGCACATGTCCGAGTAAAGCACTTCGACATAAAGTACCATTTCATCTGTGAATGTGCTCAGTCAGGCAAAATCATGATCAAATACATAAACACCAGGGATAACATTGCTGACATATTTACAAAAGCCCTACCCAAACCACTCTTCATTCGACTATGCCACATGCTAAGGATGTCTTGACTCCACATGTGAGGAGGAGTTATTGGTGCTGTGTCTGCAATAAGGAGGAGTGTTGGAGTATTGACAAATCACATTGTGTGACAATGTGATATGGTAAAAGGGTATTGTGACATGACACAATGGACAGGACCATTGGCCACTGATTGCTTTGTCCCACCTACTCATATATATATTCTATAGATGTCCTACAGTACCCTCAGTTTGTTATTATGCTCTGAGGGTACATTCATATCAATTATACTTACAGACAAAACACTAAATATGAGTATCTAGGATATCTTATACGTTATCTATAGGTATTCAATATAGCTCGTTATTACGCTCTGAGGGATATCTTACACATTATCTATAGGGTTCTAACAGAGTGCAGTAAAGTTAGGTCTGGAATTAAGTATTAAGTTAGCTATCAAAAACCTAACTTTGTTGTGCTCAGTTAGGTCTGGGTCTAAGCCCAATAGCTTGTCCAATATATAATGCAATGACCATTTCATGGGAATTTCCTTTTTTGGATGATGCTTGCATAATTCTGACTAAGATTTATATAGAATTTTGCCTTTTAAAGTAACTACTTCAAAGTTTACTCATTTTTGACAGTGAAAATTAATGGAAAAATTGTAATATAAATGGTAAAGACCTTTAATACACTCTGAGGAATTTATTGAATATTATAAGATATTTTTGAAGCTATTAAAATACATGAAAAAAATTGTTTTAAAAGCAAAAGTATATGTATTAGGCTATTCATTGATTGTTCAACATTGAATTCAGCTTAGTGAAACTTTGACATCTCTATACTATGAATATACTGAATATGTCATCATCTAAGAGAATTATATTGTTTTTAATCTATAAAAATATCTAAAAAATTGTTTACATTGAGGTACTAAGCATTGAGTTGCTAGAATTAAATTCAGCTTATAGTGAAGACTGAGTTACTGATATATATAGCCTTAACCAAATAAAGTAAAGTTAGAGTTAAGACTGAGTTACTGAATATAGCAAAGTTGGGACTGAAACTAAGTATTAAGTTCTGAAATTGAGGCTCTAACTAAGTACAGTAAAGTTGATGCTAGAACTAAACATTACTAAATCAAGGCTAAGACTAAACATTAAGTTTTGAAATCAAGGCTATAATTAAGCATAGCAAAGTTGGTGCTGAGACTAAGTATTGAGTTTTAAAATCAAGGCCCTAATTGAGTATAGCAAAGTTTAAACTGAGACTAAGCATCAAGTTTCAAAATCAAAGTTAGTACAGCCAAATTAAAGATAGGACTAAGAATTGAGTATTGAAATTAAGGCCCCTACTAAGTATAGCAAAGTTAAGACTATAACTGACCATTGAGTTTTAAAATCAAGGCTCTAACTAAGTACATTAGGGCTGAGACTAAGCATTCAGTTTTGAAACTAAGGTCCTAACTAAGTACAGCAAAATTGGAACTGAAACTCACATTGAGTTTTGAAATTAAGGCCTACTTAATGATTTTATACTTTGACAGTAGCATTGTAATTGTAATATTCCATATAAACTGCACAAGTAATATATATATATGACTGAGACTAAGACTAGATTAGAAAAGTAACTGGAATGTAGCAAAAATTGAAGACAACTACTAGCTATATCATGGGCTATACATCATGTGTACATTGGAAAGGTAGCTAGAATGCAGCAAAAATTGAAGACAACTACCAGCTATATCATGGGCTATACATCATGTGTCAGGTTATATGGCAACAAAATTTGAAGATAAAATTTGGTGTGAGATCAAGGAGTAAAGCCTCAGTTCATAGACTTTGAAAACACATTCAACAATAATTTTATTAAAATTGAGATTCCTCAGATTCAGTTCTCCCTGGAAGATTATCAATTAATAACTAACCATCCAATTACACCATTGTGCTTTCAAGTATCAGGTAGGTCCAGCACTCTACATATGACATATGTATCACTTCCTCTTATTTGCTATCTACACCTCTGTACCTGCCTCCCTCTCCCTTTTCAACTTGCCTCACTCCTTACACATTCTACCCTAGCTTACATTGTCCAAGCTTGGAGATTATGCTTTCTCCCTCATTTGTGAGCATTCCTCCTCCTCAGCATTAATATCATAGTACCTATCTTTGAAGTGCCAGACATGGGCTACAAAAGTGGTGCTCAAGTCTAATATTATGGTTGTGGATTAAACCCAAGGTGGAAGGAAAGGTGAAGCAGGGAGCATCAAGGGACAGTGCAGACACACAAGTGACTACTGCAAGGTTATGTAATATGAGGCATGTGTGCACATTTTGTATGTATTGAGATAGTAGATGTATATACATGTGAAGGAAGCAGAGCCTGTGTTTGTGGGGAATACTGTAGGGGCCTGATGTACTATGGGATGAAGTGGAGTTTAGTGGGTGTAAGTGGATGTGGATGTGGCATGGTGTGTGTGTTGAGGAGGCAAGAGATGAGTGGAGGGGGGCAAGACCAACAGTGTAGCTGGCAGGTTAATGGAGGGGAGAGCTGCACAAGGTGCCATGGAGGTGGATATGCAGTCCCAGATATACAATATTCATTTGTCATTCTTGTGTCAATAGCTGGTGGCTCATATGAGGATAGATCACTAAAACTGAAAAGAAGTGGAGATCTGCACCTTGTATACAGTACACAGACAATCAGCATTCAGATCCTTTCTCCTCCAAGGTATTGGGCATGTATTGGCTGGATTGCACACCTCCATTGCAAAGATGTCTGTCAAAGTCTTAGGAACTAATGAATAGTGGGTGAGCCTATGTGGAGTACTGGGATGGGCTGAGGTTGTTTGCTATAGGTCACTCTTTAAGAGTGATAACAGATATTTCACAATAGTCCCAAAAGTCTTCATAAAACAAAACTTATCAAATTCCAGCATAGAGAAAAACATGTAGAAACCTTGGTAATTCCATCTGCAGGAAGTATTAGGACATCATCAATATTGCAGTGGATTTTTTCAGCAGTCAATTGTCTTTGTTGAAAGAAATTAAGTCCACAAGACTTTGTACTCTAGAAGGATCCAGTCTTCAGCCTTCATGACCCCTCTGCATCCTTGAAGTCAACATCAAGCATGAATTCTTATTGGTTGTTGCCAGAATCTCATCAGCAGATGGAGCCTCATCAACAATCATAGCACTAAGACCATGCAATACAGCAAAAGTCAAATTAAAAGCAGTTAAGACATTGGTAGTTTGACACTTGACAGTTTACCCCATTTCATCAACCCAGGTTACAAGGGCTGAGTATATATAAAACATCTTAGTAGCAATCTATGGGCCAGAGCACTTTCCTGATGAGTGATTTGTGCTCCTTCTAAACTAAAGATGTCTCCTATGTTTACAGGAGGCTGAAACAGATAGCAAGAGAATAGAATGCCAAATGCATCTATGTGGTGGTCTTTTTAACATTTCAACAAGTATATGGCAGATAGGACCAAATTATAAAGATAAAGACCAGCTGTTTGGGGAAAATCATCTTATGGAATTCTTTGTGCTGGGATGGGGAGAATTGTCCAAGACCTGATTGACAATTCTTATCCAAGTACATTAGTAATATTTAATGGGTATCATGGAGGCAAAACACTCACTGCCCTTATTAACTCTTCTCATGTTATGCTTAAAAGCTCTTGGATTTTTCAATGGCAGTTGATATATGATGGGTCACTGGTACTGCCTAACAGAGATAGGTCTTCACCCTCAAATCTGATAAACTTATGGCTCTCATAGCCCTGCTGTACAAAACTACCTTTTCTACAACTTCTGAGACAGTCATCATCTGGATACTCTGAACAGTAATGCACTCTGAGATCTGGAAGGAAATACATCTCCTCCTACATGTCAAAGGCATGCTACTAGTGCCCAACCTTGTAAATATCACAATCACCTTCTTATGTACAGATATGTAAATTATCTTGAACTTTCCATATACTGTATATACAGTCTTACTCATGAGCCTATTTATTGTCTCCATCTTTTTTTAGGATACTCTGGCATGACAGGGATCATCACTCTCCTGTACACCATGGCAATACATACTATTTTCAAGTATGTATGGATACACAAGGAAATTATTAACAAAATCAATAGTACAATCCTATGAGGTACAATGCACAATCTTTTCATTCATAAGTGACATTAGTCATAATCTCATTCAGTTTACTCACAAGTCTTGGTTATGCTGCCTTGGATTTTCCTATGGTCTTCCAAGCTTTGACTAACTTCACTGGGGAATTTGTAACCTCTCCAGCTTCTTATCTCAACCCTTCCAAATTTCTACTTCTCAATGCTTCTGCAGTCCCAATTGCAATGCTGTGGCTTTCTACTTTTCCCATATGTCTCAAGCTTGATTGACATGCCTGACTGACTGATCATCACTTGTTCTAAACCAGGTATTCCTTGGTGATGCCATTATTTTATGACATGTATGGCTGATTTACAATAGGCAAAGATAGGTTTTGGTGGTCTTGATTGGACTGTGCATCTGTTGATTTAGTATGTGTTATTTCAAAGATTCCATAAAGGACTATATGTTATAGCCACTTTATAGAGTGCCATGCTGAAAAACTTGATTTCTACCTCTCTCTACAGCTATGGTGCAGGCTGAAAAATTGGGAATACAATGGAGGAGGAAGAACTAGAAATGGGTGACATGCACATGGTTGCAATATATTTTGGTTATATTTTTTTGCATCATCTCTTTTTACTCATTCTAAGCTAATGTTAAATATAGGAGACATCTTCAACTTCTACAAAAGACTCAAATACTTCATCAAAGTTTCTGTAGATCATGGCAAAAATTAGCTGTTCTTATAGAATCTGGAGCCATTTATTGTATTTTCCAGGTATGGTCTTGGTTATATCCCTTCAGAAATAGTTATCCACTTTTTACAGCTTGCAATGTTTGCATTCCAATTTTTCTCTCTATTCTCAAACTCAGCAACCATTGCCTATGAAGCCTTTTTAATGTTGTATAGGAACATCTCTGCAAGCTAATGTCTCTGGTAAAATTTACATTATACATGCTGAATATGATACCTGACAGTTTGTTTATCCAACCTTAACAATCCTCCTTGTCAAAGAGGCTTCTTCCATCAACACATTACACAGTTCAGTGATTGACTTACAAACATTCAAACAGCATCCTTCTGCTTAGTGCTCTGAGCTATATAAGATGTTGATATATGTGCTAGAATTACATGCAGACATACTTACTAATATACAAACATCTATATGCATTTTGACATCTTCTGTCCTCAGCTGTTACTTGAGATGTTTGCTGAATGTTTCCAGGATCTCAGTTTTTCTTCTATTCAGCCCAATAAGGCACTCACACACCCTTTACATTCCTTCTCATTACTTTCTTTCTAAAGGCTTGCTCTAGGAAACAGTCAATGGTTTATACAGGTAAGATTGTGGTGGTTGGTCACAGATGCTCTTATGAAGGCCAGAAGCTTGAAACTAAAAGACTTGCCATTGTTGAGGACAAGTCATATGTCAGAGACTTCTTGGGAACAAGTGGTACTTTAGAGGATGTTCATGAAAGACTATGCTCAAGTAGCTGTATCCATTGACAAGTTGACACAAAACAATGTTACTTTTATTTGGGGTGAAGAGCAACAGTCAGCTATAGCTCAAATGAAGAGACTTTTATCCAAGAGTGCTTTTCTAAATCTTATTGATTATGTGTTAGAAGAAGCAGTGGTGTTGTCAGTAAATACCCCTTGAATGACAGTGGGCCTTGGAATATTCCAGAAAAAGTTTGATGACTCAAATCAGAGAACCTATATCAAGCTATGGCCAATAAAACTAGATAATAGGCAAACTTGGTTTTCATAACCTGAGTGAGAGCTTTATATGTTGATGAGGCCTTGTAAATCAACAAGTATTGGCTAGTTAGTTATAGAAAGCTTATAGTAGAGATAGATGCTGAATTTTAAGAAGGGATGTTAAGCAACTTGGTAGTAGAACCTAATGCCAATAGTATAAGCTAGAATGAGGGATGTCCTACTCTATCATTTTACACCAAGGCATGTGCCTGGTAGAACCTTCAGTATAGATAGTCTATTCAGAAGAACCAGATAGCTGGAAGGTAAGGAGTATTCACCAATCAATCCTGAACTAATGGATGAGCCAAAGTCTATATATTTTGAATATGCCTACAAGGATAGTCAAATACCTGGTTGGAAAAAATAGGAACCCTTGAGACTTCAGGAATTTGCAAATCATATAGATACTAGAGGTAGCTATCTGTAAATACTAGCTACCAAGGTATCAAATTTTGGTAAAGAACTTGAGCAAGGCCAGGTCCTAAGAGCAGGAGCTTAGAAATACTGTGTTGACTCAGACAACAAGAGTGAACTCTATAGTTGTATTGGCTATGGCTCAAATCCTTGTTTCCTGAGCAAGTAAAGGAGGAGAGGATAGAGGGTATCCAAGGTTACCTGGAGCATAGAAAATGTCAGGGGACCTGTCTAAGTCAGACCCTATTCTTGTTTCCTTTCTAAGCTGTCCTTGTATTCTCACCCTTCCATCTTTTGGTGACAAGGACTTTCAAACTAGGGCTATCCAACAGTTTTACTTGGAGTAGCTATGCCTCAGAAGACTGGAGATCAAGGCCAATTAAGATACACTTCCACTTTTAGGATTAGACTCTGGACTTGGTATTGGATAGTAGTTTTAGTAGAAGCTCTAGAATCAATTTTCTGAACACTGGCATAGGAAATCCTCAGACTTGTTCTCTTTGGATCTCATTCTGTCAGGTGAGTAGTTAGAATGTTTAGAACTTCTCATAGACATTGAATATACTTTGGATTTCCCTCTGCCAGTTGTGTGACTGAGCCACAGCCTCCAGAGGTTGCCCTTACAGAAAAGGCAACAAGGGTGAAGACTGGGATAATTTGTTTCCAATTATTCAAAGTTAGTTGCAGGAGTCAGCTACAGATCTCAAACATTTATAGGAATATGATCCAGAAAAGTTCAAAAATTTTCCAGACAGTTCTTTGATAAGAAGGAATAGTTGTTCAGATGCTATAGTAGAGAAAGACATAAGCTTTAGTCAGAATTGATAGATAAATGTTTATGCTCAAATCTGTAGATGATGCCTTTGGGCATAGAAGAGCCTATGCTATAAAGATGTTAATCCAAGAACATTTTTTGGTGGCCAGGAATTAATAGTGATATGTAATTTCTGAGTACATTGTACATAGAAAGTGTACACTGTTTTTCTAGATAGAGAGTAGACCTCTGATAAAAGAAAATCACAGACATATTGGCAGTGGTTGTTTGCAAATGTAATTTGTCAATGGGGATGAATTGGAAAAATCATTTTTGATAATACTAAGTAATTCATAAGGGTTACTGTATGGCTAGAAAAGAAGTATGGGATTAGAGGCATTGTTATCTTACTATACACCATACAATTCTCTAGCTAATGGTAGGATTGCAAGACTTCACTGGAAAAATAATCTTAAATACACCAGCATGTATATGCATCATTGTTGCATATTCAGTTTGAACCTTTCAAAGTCAGATATAGACTATCAAGAGTAGCAAATGAAATTAGATTTGTTATCCTTTTCTGTAAAAGGATGCCAGATAGAGCTGCAAGCCCCAGTGAAGCATTTGATACCTTTACTTTAAGCTGAGCAAGAACCCTCAGCTCAAATATACCTGTATTATAGCTGCTGAGAGATATATGGAGTTCACCAATAGATTATGCTTCTATAATCCTTTGCAAATCAGCTTGAACTCTATTTCCAGCTTTGATAATATAATCTGGAATGATAATTGCTCTAAGTCACAGTGGTACTTATGCAAAAGTCTTATACTGAGTGACCTGGAACAACAGTCACCAGCATATTATACATAAAAAGTGTAAATATTTTCTTCAAGATATAGATAACATTATTCCATGTTTAATGCAAACTAAATAACATTTAGTCAGTTTATTAAAGGCTGGAGATTTAATCCAGGTCCTTCTCAACTCAGTTCTACTTCATATTCAATATCAAGTCCAGCAACAAGATTGGAACTGTTATCAGGAACTCAAACAAGAATATAGCAAAATGCCACATCAATAAGATCAATACTGTTATAGATGATAGCTTAAGAAATGTTGGTAAATGTTGGGCCAATATAAACACATTTTTGATCAAATAATAAGTAATCAACCCATGAAATGTAATTTTTCCTAATTTTTTCAATCAGTTATATTTTCTATTATAAATAAAATGAGCTAAATACTAGGACTATTGTCAGGGGAGTCAGTACCTTTTCTGGGGTTGTTGGAAGTTGATGAGGTGAAATTGGTGGGGTCATGACATTACTCTCCCCTCCAAATGTTGAGACCCTCAAGACACAGCTGATGTCATTGGTCTCTGGGGGTGCCTGTAGGGAGTCTGGTGATTTCTCAAAAATTTCTTTAACAGTTGTTGTCTAATTCTTCCCAAACTAACTCTACATGTCTCCCCTACCTTCCTATTCCTCAACATCCCTATTTAGAAACAACATGGCCAAGTGGCTGACCTTTGAGGCAGCCTGCATCAAGTGTAGGCATTGGAGTAACTGGAAGGCCTTGAATGCCTCCTTCTAGCATGAGCTTATTCCTTTATTGATTTTCAAAGGCTAACTCCTCAATAGAGGAGCAGCAGTGGCAGGTTAAGTTATCAGGGACCTAGAGGGAGCCTCCTGCACCTCCTTGAGCAGTGGGGGTCATAGGGGTCCTACAGGGTTCTTCTGAAAGAGATGGATAGCCTTTATATAAGTGGTGTGTAGCAAATACTTTGGTAAGTTGTTTAGTTGTCTTGTCACAGTTCCTTGCTAATATTCCCAGTGCAACATCTGCCACTCCTGCAGTAATCTCTGCATCCTCCACTCTCCAGGGTAATCCTGGCAGGCACATGACATCTGCAGCAGTTGCTAGGATTATTACCTCTGCTACTTATTTGAGGCTTAGTAAGTGGGGTAGTGTGAGGGCAAGTCAGTGCCAGAACAGGTCCCTTAGGGTGTCCCACATTCTTGAGTGGCAGTAGTTATTAAGAGATGGGCTCCTTGAGGGCAAGGAGCAAGGCAGGGTGTAGGGGGGCCTAGAGGTTCTGGCACAGAGGTAGGGGTACCATTATCAGGGCTGTCTGGCCCTGGCATGCCCCTATTCTTGCCCCTGTTGTCCAAGTCATTCTGGTCTAGTATAGGAATGGTTCCCAAGCAATGGGCCTTGCCTGAAGAGGTGGAGGGGTAGAAGCAACTCCAACTGGGTCCATCATCACTCTTCTCCCAAACCCCTACCCTGTCTATTCAAATTTCCCCCAGTTCCCCTAGTGCTTTGGGGCCTAGTCAGGAAGAGATGTTCTGGCTTTAAAAGAAGGTAGTGTAGCTCCAGAACTAAGAGAAGACCCAGTTGGACCAAAACAGGCATCTCTAGTCATAGAATAAGGAGCTAGTCAGGGAGTTGGAGGCAAGGTTCAGGGAGCTAAAGGCCTTTTGAAGTACACACAAGGCACTCCAGAAGTAGGTAAAAGTGATGGGTTAAGGTTGTAGGGAAGTAGGGTGGCTGGATTGAAGTAAAGGGAGCTCCTAGAGGGTTGCTTCCATAGAGGGTCAAGCCCTGGCAATGAATAGGGGGTGGACTTGGAGCTGGCTGGCTGCTTCTCAGACCTAGCATCATCTGTCTCTCTGTATTATTGTAGTCTCAGGGTTTTAGGCTTACTAATAGTGAGCCCTCAGAATGGATCTAGGCACACTAGAGCTTGCTGGATGGGGCAACTATGGCATAGTCATTTACTTAAAATGGTCTCTGCCAAATTTGCCTGGAGTATTGCCTACCCCCCAAGATCAAGTATGGAATGAAAGAGTTAAAAAGGCTAGAGAGTATCCACCAGTGAATAGTCTTTAGCTAGAAGAAGGTCTTGGAGTGGGCAGTGCAAAACCTAGTGGGTCCTGCACCTTTATAGAAGGACATATTGAGGGAGACATGGAGGGTGCTTCATATGGAGCTCTGGGGTGGGCAGGAGCTATTGGGGTTACTGCTAGAGGAAGTGGACATGATGGCAGAGAGAGGTGTTAAGGGAGAGGTGATCAACCTTTGAGAGGCAGAGTGGGGGGTGTGGAGAAGTGAGAAGGGTAAGGGGAGAGAAATGGAGTAGTGGAGCAGAGGGAGGGGCTCTTGTCTAGCAGAGGTCTCCTGTATATAGTTGTATTATTTTATATCAAGGCTAATATTTTTTTAGGTCTTCTTTCTGTAATGTTACAATTTTTCTTGGTTTCAGCCTGGATAAGATGAATGGATTAAATAAGATAAGATAGGGTGATAAAATAGATTGGATAAGATAAGGTGATGAAATAAGATAAGGTAATGAGACAAGATAATGAGGATTGGACAGAAATAAGATGAGTGAAATAAAGTGGGGGGTAAGATAAACAAGATGAGATGGGAATGAGATAAAATGAGATAGAGCAAGATAATAGAAATGTGCAGAGGGGAGTTGAATTCCCATTGAGCCTGAGATGGGTTTATGCTTGGAATGGCTCCAAGGTTATGGGCCTGAGTCATGGATCTTGGCATTTCTGGATAGGTGGTTTTTGTGGAAGTCCTGAAGGGCTTCAGAGGTTCCAGAGGTGTCCTAGTGGTTTCTAGGTGTTGTCCTTAGATCCATAACCCAATCCACCAGACAAGGTATTCAACTCATTTACAGTGACATTGAAAGTTGAAAATTTTGTTGACCTTATATTGGGCTTCTCCATTGACCTTGAGGGCAGAGGAAGGGTCATTCTTCTGGCTGGGGAAGGGGTCCAGGTTATGGCATTCCAAGAGTTGGACCATGAAAAATAGGGTGGATCCCCTTCATTCTGGTGGGAAAGTCAAGTTAATATATATGGAAGGACATCTTCTGGAGTATCTTGAAGGGTCTAAGGTATTTATTATCAAGTTTTTGGGAAGGTCATCAGGCCTTGATGTTCTGGTGGTTAAGCCAAATAAAGGACTCTATGAGCCAGTATGAACTTGTATCCCAGTGAGCATCTGTATACTTTCAATAAGCCTAGTTGGCAATGCCAATCTCTTATTTGAGGTAGTCCTACAGGCTTTTAAAGTCCTGGGCAGTAGTGTGGGCTGCATGGAAAGGGATGTTGTGGAGTAAGATGGTGAGTCAGGAGTTATATCCCTTATTCATGAAGAAGGGAGAAACCTAGATGGCTGAATTTAGGGAATTGTTGTAAGTAAATTTGGCAAGGGGAAGTTTAGTGCACCAGTCATCCTGTAAGTAGTTCATATACAGCCAGAGGTACTGTTCCAGGGTCTGATTGATGTACTTGGTCTGTCCATCAGTCTCCGGGTGATAGGCCATAGACAAGCTGAACTTGATGTCTAGAACCTGGCATAGGGATTGCTAGAACTGCAAGATGAAAATGCCTTGGTCAGTAATGATGTCATTGGGCAGGCCATGCTTTGTGAAGATATAGGTGACAAAGTGTCAGGCCAAGTGCAGGACATTGTCTGTAGTGTGGCAGGGAATGAAGACAGCCTGTTTTATCAGCTGACATATAACAATGAGGATTACATCATGTCCCTCAGACTCCAGAAGCTCAACAATGTAGTCCATGGAGATGGAGGACCTAGGCTAGCATCTTATTGGGAGGGGCTTGAGGAGTCCAAAGGGACAGTGGCATGGAACCTTGGCCCAACAGTATGCCTTACAGGTGTAGATGTACTGAGTGACATCTTTTTTGAGTCCAGGCTAGAAGTATAGTTATATGACAAGTTGGAGGGTCTTCTGAATCCCCAGATGACCCCAGAGCTTATGATTGTGGTGCTGTCAGAGGACCTCAAGACAGAGTTTTTGGTGGTCTGAGGCATAAATCACACTATTATAGAAGAGGAGCTAGTTATCTGGAGAAAGGGTAAAGGTGGAAAGATTGGAGGAGGAGTTGGAGGGGGGAGGAGAAGAGTTCTGGGGGTCATGGGAGTAGAGATAGTTGTTCAGGGGTGCCTGGTGGATCCATTGGAGGAGACCTTCATTGTCTAGCAGGAGGGTGGCCTGGAGCTGTTCAGGAGAAATGATAATGTACTAATTGAGGGCATTTCATCTAGCCTCAAAGGATTTTTGTGAGTAGATGTTGGGCCTCCAAGTCAGGGCATTGGGCTTGGCCCCAAGATGGCCAGAACAATACCAAATGACAAAGTCATACTTAGAGAGCAGTTTGAACCATTGGACCTGCTGGCAGCTGAGCTGCTTCATAGTTGTGAAGTACTGAAGGTTGATATAATCTGAGTAGACTTGAATGCTATACCAGGCACCTTTCAGGTATGCCCTCTACTGCCAGAAGGCTTCCATGATTATGAGGAGCTTTTTGTCATAGATGTTGTAGTTGAGCTCCATAGAGATCATAGAGCAGGCATAGAATATGAAAGGATGTAGTTCCTGAGTGTTAGGGTTGGTTTGGGAAAGGATTCCAGCAAAGACATAATTGGAGGCATTACATTCAAGGATGATGGGAAGGGAGGTTTCATAGTGTTAGAGAATGGAGGTGAAGGTAAAGGCAGACTTGAGGAGGTCAAAGATGTCTTAACAGTCTGAGTCCCAGTTTTATGGAGGGTCTTTTTGGGTAAGGTGAATGAGTTTTTTTATAATACCAGAACAGTTGTCAATGAATGTCTAGTGGAAGTTTGCAAATCCAAGGAAGGACTGGAGTTTTTTCATGTTCTGTGGGCAGGGTCAGTTGGTGATGGCATTGACCTTGCCTGGGTCCATGTGGATGCCTTCTGAAATGACAATAATGCTAAGGTACTTGAATTCCTAGGTGTGGATAGAGCACTTGTTGGGTTTAGCATGCAGGTTATACTGTTGGAGTCACTCCAGGATGCACAAGACATGGTTCCAGTGTTTTCTAAGGGAGTTGGAGTGGATGAGGATGTTGTCCAGATATACTACCACAAAGATATCATTCATGTTGTGGAAGATGTCATTTATGAAGTACTCAAAGGTGGCAGGGGAGTTGGTCATTCTGAAAGGCAATACTAGTTATTCAAAGAGTCTGTATTGGGTCTGGAAAGCAGTGTCCACTCATATCTGGGGACAATGTAGACATTGTTGTATCTGGAGCAGAAATCAATTTTTGTATAGACTTTCACACTCTAAAGTCAATTTACAAGGTTTCTGATGAGGGGGAGGGGGTACTGGTTCCTTTTCATGATCTGGTTCAGTCCTTGGTAGTCAATACAAAGACAGAGCATGCCATCCTCCTTCTTAGCAAAGAAAAGGAGGAAGGTTAGATAAAGCCCTTTCCTAGCATTTTGTTCACATAGTCTTTGAGGGCCCAGAGCTTAGTTTTTAACATGTTGTAGACCTTTTTAAAGAGTGGGGAGGCTCCTTCTTCTAGGTTGATCTGGTGGTTGTAGGGTCAGTGCAGGGGGAGCTCCTTGGCACTTCCTTCTGAGAATACATCAATGAATTCATAGTATTCAGGAGGCATGACCTTATGCAGAATCCTTCTACTCAGACTTAGTGGGGTCTGGGGATTTGTGAGCTCAGAGCTGTTCAACAGGGATTATATATAGTTAGTAGGCTTAGGTCTTGTCATAGAGGATTCTGGCAAACAGGATGGCCCCTATAATATTGGGACTGTGCCTGGAGGTCCCCTCATTCAGGGTCCAAGTATTTTTGGGTTGGGGAAAGTGGTTTAGGGGGGAATTGGGCCTCTAAACTTGTTGTGTGGGATGTTGGATGGAAAGAACTTTGGAGGTAGGGGTCAGGGAAAACTTTTAGGAGGGGAGGTTGTGGAAGAAGGTGTGGTTGTTAAAGGGGGTGTGGAAGGGGGGTAAGAGGGGGAAGCACTAGTGTTAGCATTGTAGTTTTTTGGAGAATGGGGGTTATCAACATCACAGTTCCCTTCCTCCCCTCTAAGGTCCTGCAGTAAGAGCTGGAAGAAGGAGTCAGGGTTTGAGATGGGGGGGTAGTCAGGGTCAGGCTTGTCTTCAACAGTGGGAAAGCATTGGGATCAGAGGGATATTACAGCAGCTAGCTGAGTGCCTTTGCTGTCAAACATCATGCTCATTGAGTTCCAGTCAATGTTAGGGTTGGCCTCATGTAACCAGGGTTGTCTGAGGAGGATCAGGGTGGAAAAGTGTAGCTGGGTGATTTGTAGATCAATGAGGAATGCCAGGCTGTTTGAAAGGCAGATGCTGTCAATATGGTGATGGGATATTAGTCCAAAGGGCATTGAGTTGCCATTGAAAAGCTGCAGTTCAACTGGGGCATCTGATACCTTACCTAGGAGACCTAGCTCCTTAGCTTATAAAAGTTTCCATAGCTCTACTGTTGAGGAAGGCAGTATGAGTGGTGTTCATGGATTGGAGGGTAATGATGAGGAAGGAGCATGCTAAGGTTGAATGTAACTTGCTGAGACTTCTAGCATTTGTCAGATCTAAATTAGAAGGGAGAGAGAAAAGGATAACAGAGAGGTCCATATAATCCAAAGCCATAGTGAGGGTCTGCTAGTTGATACAGGGATTGGTGGATTATAACCATGGAAGGCCTAGGATAACAGGGGTAGATTTATGTAGCTGGGTGATCAGCATCCAGAGCTCTAGTTTTATACTATTCTCAAAGTGTAGAGGAACATATATATAATATGTGATTTCTCCAGTGGAGGATGGTTCACCATTGAATAACCAGAGTTGGATAGGGCTGGGCAATCAAATCTGGAGGAGGGATGAGTGGTAGACCCAGTCATCATCAACAAAGTTGTCTGTAGCACCACTGTCAACTAGGGTGTTGACAGTGTCAGGGCAGTTGAAGGGGATGAGGGAGGTTTGAAGTAGGAAGAATTGAGAGAATTGGGAGGAGAGGTAAGCTGTGAGGGTGTCCAGAGCAGGTACCAAAGTGCATATGTATGAAACTGTGGCAGAGAAGACATTGGGGTTAATTCTATGATTCAGTACATCTTTCAGGTCAAATAAATTGCTGACTTGGTTTCTGCATACTGGAACTTGAATTTGTTCCCATCTATTGTCCAGACAGCTTGTCTAAGGACACCATGCTCTGGGCATTCCTGGACAAAGTGCCTGGGCTTATCATAGAGCAGGCATAGCCCTGCCTAGCATTGGTGCTCCTTTGTCTCCCTCAGGGATGGCTACCCAAAGCCAGTCCAGCCAGTGCAACTAGTTAGCCTACAGTAGTTTGTCCTCATAGTCCTTGTTCACAGACTTGGAGTTGCTATTGCCCTGTGCAAGTGCATCATCTTGGCTGTCAGAGCTCAGGGCAATAGTTTGAAGTCAAGCAAGAGGATATGCAGCATTTTTAGAGCCTGATCAGTCAGGGTTTTGAGCAGGGGGGTTAGTTATGGTGGGGTTAGGGGGCTGGAGAGGTCTATTATAGGGCTGCTAGGGTCCTCCTAAGGGGGTTTACAACAGTTAGTCCTGGAGCCAGCAGGGTCTTCTAAGTAGTGCTGGTTGATGCAGGTAATAAAGCTCTTGAGGTCCTCATAGGTGGTCTATTTTGGGGTAAGATGGAGGACCTCATAGATTCACTTGGGGAGGGCCTCATCAAGTTGGAAGCATAGTGTGTAATTCCAGCTAGTTCTGTAGGCCTCCTTCTCAAATCGGACTATGAACATTGTAAAGCATTCCTCTAGAGTCATCTGGAGCAATATAAGCTTCCTTTCAGCCTCAGTACTAGTATTATATACTCCAAACTTCAACAAGAATTTCTGTACAAAGGCTTTCCAATTGGAGAATAGTGGGTAATGGGAGTTGTACCAGAGAAGGGCCATGTAGTAATCCAGAGTAATCCCCTGTAGGTAGAAAGAAGCAAAAACAACATGGGCCTTGTTCATGATGAAGGTGTTTGGCTTTTTCTAGAAGGTGTTAAGACATTATACTAGGAAGGTATACTATTTTCAGAGATTATGACTATGGAAGGGTTCCAGTTTCTAGATGTCTAGCTGACCTTTGTGAGCTAGAGCCTCACAGACTTCATTAGTCTCTGCTCATTCCTTGAAGTTCTAGGGCAAAGTGGCAGCATTATAGTAGTAGTAGTAGTGATTCCCTGCTCCTCCCAGTACAAACATGCCTATGACAGGACCCTATCCTCTAGGGGGTCCTCCTTCCAGAGGTTCTCTGCCAGGGAGCACTCCTCCTCATTCTGGCCCAGAGGGTGTTCCTTCTAGGACCCATTTCAAAGGTCCACCAGGTTGTCCAAAGATTTCTTCAGGAAGTCTAAAGGAGCTTCCTAGGAGTCCTGGGCCTAGAGGAGGGCTGGGTGCTACTATGGGTGCTAGTCTAGGTGCCAGGTGACAAGCAGCAGGAAAAGAGTGTGGATATATAGAAAGAGGATTATAGAGGTCAAAGTTTGGGGGTGGGTCCTGGGCTTGGGAATTTTGGGGTGACAGGGTGCCTGTCATGGGCTCTTCATAGGGTTCTTTGTCAATATAGCTGAGAGTATGGTTAGACCAGGCATCCTTGCCATTCTCCATAGCCAGCATGGCTTGTTGGGCCTCAGCAGTGGCTCCTCAGTTGTTCTAATCTTATATACAGAAAATTCCAGTATCTGGGGCCAAGTTAGAGCAAGGTTGAGCTGAGAGTCCTACCATCCTGGCTGCAGATTGGTCAAACAGTCTGCTGGAGGGGTTGAGATTCCAAAGTAAGATTGAGACCACTAGATTGTCCTAGTGCTGGTTTCTGGTATCTTAGCTGGTGGAGTGCTGGATCCTTTTTTTGCTATGAGTGAAAGAAGTAGATAGAGTCAAATGAGTTCTCAAATCTTCCCAGTAATGGCAATATATGGATTTCCCCAACTAAGTCATGCAACTTGTTCCACAAGGAGGCATTATCTCAGAAAAGATTGAGGGCTTATGCCAATAGATCCTCCTGCTTGTAAAGCTCAAAGAACATTACTAGGCAGTCTGTCTAGACCTTGGCAGTGGCCTCTAAGGTGGGTTGCCCCAGCTGTACAAAGAAATCCTGAGTCTGTCAGGAGAACTTCACTTAGGAAAGTCAGAGTTCCTATAGAATCACATTATGTTTCCAAGAGTAGTCCACCATGCACTCTCCCTACTAAAGCAAGGAGTCCCCTCCCATTTGGGGCCCATCTCTGAGCCCCATAGGTGTAGGAGGCATATATACAGCTAGAACTGCCATGGACCCCCTCTAGGAAGGTGCAGAGTATACAGTCAAGGCTGGAAGTGGGTAGCTCTCAGTTCCTGGTATGTACCCTGCTCCAGAAATGAATGGATCAGTGCTAGCAGGTACTAGAGTATCCCACCCTGCGTTTGGAGTTCCTGATGGGTCTTCTAAGTACAGTTCTACATAGGGGTCCTATATGAGGGAAGGCACCAGAGAATGTCAGTCAGAAGCCAGACTCTGACTTACTAAGGGTCCCAGCTCAAATCTATGTATAACCATTAGCCAGTACCAATACCAGGGCTAAAAAGGGGGTGGGTATTTAGTTGTTTTGAGGTGTGGACTAGAGGTTGCATGTAGTAAGTTGGTGCAATTAGTTTGTCATAGGAGTCTATAGTGCAAGTGGCAGTGGGCCAATAGAGAGGTGCAGCATAGTAGGCCATTGAATGTCCAATGAGCAGGGGAAGTCTTGATATTATATCAGGTCCAGAGAACCTAAGAGCTCATCTCTGAGAGCAAGAACCTACTAGTCAGTTAGTTGATGACAGGAGATACAATATATAAGTGTTCTGAGGCTGATCCAGGTGCTAGGCAGTATTATAGAGTTAAAATGATGAGAGTGGAGGTTGGTGAAGTTCATAAAAATATTCTGCAGACTGAGACAACTATGCTGGAGAAGAAAAACAGAGAGAAAAAAGAGTAGATCAAGAGTAGAAAAGAGATAGAGTAAATAGAGAGATGGAATATAGGCAATATCAAGGCTAGCAACTGACTATGGAGGACTCAGAGCTCAATACTTGGGGTCTCCAGGAGAGGGTCCCTGAGTGGGCAGCACCTGCCTGGGACTTGGCTTCTGTTATAGCAAGGCCTGGGTATGGTCTAAGGTGGGCTCTGCAGTTGGATTCGTAGGTGTAGAATTGTCTTGAAGCTAGAGCAGGCCCTGAAGAAGTGTTGGGACTTGAGAAGCTGAGTTGCTGGTGATTCAATGATGTATAAGATATATCTGGGGGAGTTATTGGGGTTGGGGCTCAGGAATGTATGGACCAGTGATCTAGTGATATGTAGGGTTGTGAGTGGGGCTTGAATAGAGGACAGGGGGTTTAAGAGTCAGGTAGGGGGTTTTCTGGAGTGGTGGAGTCATCAGGGGTTGGTAGGGCAAAATTGGTGAGGTCCTGACATTAGGGTTCTCTTATTCTTCTCATCCTCTGGCTCACCAAATTTGCATGTCAGCTCCAAGTATTAAGTGTCATCTAAAGAAGACTCAGGACTTGAGTGTCATTATGCTGGGCCCTTGTTCCTTTTCTCTCAGACCTCTACTCCATCTATCTGAACCTCCTCTGAATCAACCATAGTTGGAGCAGTACTCTTAGTCAAAGTTGCCAGGCTGTGGATGGAGGTGGCCCAACTCTATAGCCTTAAAGTAGTCCAACTGGGCCAAAATGATGTCTCCTCTTACAGAACAAGGAGCTGGTATAGGAGCTGGAGATATGGACTAGGAGATTTGGTACCCTTTCACAGGCCCTTAAGGCATTGCAAAAGCAGGCACAGATGTTGGCATTGGGGGCAAGGGGAAAGGAGGTTTTAGTTGTAGGTATTGTCTTAAGTGTGATCTTTGGTTCTAAATTCCCATTGTGCTTAGGGCAGAGTTACACCTAGAGTCACCCTAAGATTATGGGTCCAAATCTTAGGTCTCAAGGCTTTTGTGGTTGGTTTTGGTAAAAGTCCTAAAGGGCTTCAGAGGTGTTCTGAAGGTAACCTAAAGGCTCTCAAGTGTTGTCCTTGAATCTGTACCCAGTTTACTGAAGTGTTAAAGCAGAGATAATCAAGGATGTGGCCACAATCACTATGGCTGGTGTCAAGTAAGTCTAAGAGGCTTGTTTTAAGATCCTCAAGCTTTGCAAGTTGTTGGACATATATAGTATAATGCTTGGTGATCTTTATAAAAGTATCTGTCAAACAGAATGTAACCTTTTAAATGTTGTTTCTACAACCCCTAAAGGCTATGGAGTGGTTTGAACATATGGAATGCATGACAAAAGGCTTCCATTTGAGTTTAGTGAAAATCATCACACATGAAGAATACACAAGACTTGAATCAAGCACAATTATGTCCCTTCTGAAAGCCAATACATGCATTGTAGTAACTAAGAAGGCTTATGTTGATATATCATTCTTGGAACAGACACTTGCAAGTGTCTTTGCTCTAGATGAACCTACTACTTTGCACAGTAATCTCTTCCATCTTAGGATATAGGAAATCCACTAATAATGAAGCAAACTTCACTATTTTAGGCCCTGGAAAGCTTAGGATGGGCACACTGCTAGATCTTTTAGACAGAATATGAGCTAATCCACCAAAAGCTTTAAATTTCTATTTGCTCTCAGATCCAGATTCACACAACTCATTCTTAAATTTACTATACTCAACAGACACAATTGCATAGAGATAGACATGTAGACACATATATTGTGGCAATGACAGACTTTTTTCCTGTTTCTGACATACATTGAGCCATTGCATCCACCAGTGCAACTACTCATTACTGGCATGTAGATTTCAATAGTTTTAGAATGTTTATACAGGTAGTAACAGATTGAAAGATCTAGTATGTTGCAATTCCTAAAAGCAATTTTATTGGACATGATATATACTGAGTCAATATACAATAGATTGAGGTGGATCTGGCATCTGATCCATCCTATATACCATGCCTCACTCCCATATCTATCCATACATCACATGTCCATCACATCTTGTACAGCTCTCATCTAATATTCCTCTTGAGCCCATAGACACATCAATTCTTACATAGTCACATCTCCTTGTAGAACTTGTGATGTTGTGGTCTGGCCAATGCCTTAGTAAATATGTCCACTAAGTTCTTGTTGCTATGTATATATGTAATGTTGAGCCTTCCATTCTCTACAACTTCATACACATAGTGGTGGTGCATGTTAATATATTGTAGTTCCTTTTATTTTCTGCAACTACAATAGACCTGTTATTGTTGCTCTTCAGCCTCATAGAGTATAGTGCATCAAACCCTATCTCCCTCATGGTTGAGGTTGATACTGTTGATTGGTATTTTGCAATCCAACACATGAGTCCCCCTGCCTGCATATACATTCCCCTTGATATTGAGCACAAGATGTCAATGTCAAATGCAAAATCTGAATTGTAGTAGCTGCATAGGACATAGTCCAGGAAACTTTCATCCACATACCATAGTTTGTAATGTAGGATTGCTTTAATGTACTGCATAATATGCTTGATCACCTGCCAATGGGCCTTTTGAAGTTGTTCATAAAGCAGCTTAGAGAAGTAATGGTATACATGATGTCTAAGCATGTGCTGACCTGGGCATATATAAAGAAGCCTAGTGCCTTATTGTATGGTTTGTCCTTTATAAGCTCCCTGTCCTCAGGTGTAGGGCTGAGGCAAAATGTGCATCACCCATATCTTTGCCCAGCTCCTGGTATACAATCTTAGATTCCTCCTTTGACAATGATATGGCTGTAGTGTTATCTGTGTAGGTGCTCATTACAGTCCATTCTCTGTTTCTCTCTCTCAACTTGACTGACCTCTGATCTCCTATACTCCAATCTCATTATGTCCTTGTTCAGCATATTTACTCAGTTATTTCCTGCATCCATCATCCTATAGAGTGCTTTATCTAGTACTGCCACCAATCCCTTTTTGTCATCCTCCACATACTCCAGGTCGGCTCTAGGCCTACATGTCGTGTATTCTTGGGTTAGTTGTCTACATAAGCTTTCTACCCATCAGCTTCCATCACTTCCCTCCTCAGTCTCTTGGTGATTCCCAACTTCTCATGGCTTTCAACTGCCTCCACATCCTTTTCCCCTTCTGCATCACTTTGTCCTTCCTTGTCCTCCTCAATCATGTCAAATATAGCAAACAGGTCTCTGTAGTCATCTGCAATCTAGTTATCTGTGAGTGTGTTCTTTCTCAAACACCACATTGTAGAAGCAGAAGATCCTCCTCATTGATCAGTCAATCAGCTTGTAGTCACCATACCCAAAGTATTCTATGAGTACTGCCTTCATAGAGTGCATGTTGAGTTTATTTGTGTTGTCTTCCTTGGGTATCCTTGGGTATTTTGGCATATTCCATGCATTAAAATAGTCCAAGGTACAAGATGTCAGGTTTCTTCCCTGTCCTGATTTTGAAAGAGGTTTTCTCAAGGTGTTATATTGCATGTATTATGTCAAGGATATAGACTGCTGTAGATGTTGCTTTACCCCAGTAGTGGGCTAGTAAGCTGAAGTTATGCAACATGCTGCAAGCCAGGTTAAGAATGGTTCAGTTTTTCCTCTCAGCAACCCTATTTGCAGAAGATGACTGAGGTGCAGTAGTCTCATGCACAATACCTCTTTTTTTGCAGTGTTCCTCCTACAGGCTATTTACAAATTCTGTGCCCTCATCCATTTAGACCTTCTTAATGTGATGGCCTGTCTGGTTCTCAACCCTGGTGTTGAAAGTCTTTAGGCACAAGGTTATGTTCTCCTTAGTTTTGTGGGCTAGATACCATGCATCTGTTTCTGCTTCCATATAGTCTGATGTGATTGTTATCCAGGACTTCCTTTGAGTAGTCAGGGTCTCTGCTGGTCCCCACAGGTCAAATGTAACCCTTTTGAACAGAGCTTGCTAAACCTTGACCTCAGCATCAAAGGATTATCAGTGGTTCTTTCTCATGATGCAGTCTTTGCACTTCTCATATACTGACATCTTTGTTATACCTAGTCCCTTCACAATATCTCCTTGGCAATGTCATGTATTGTAACTTCACTGATATGTCTGAGGTCTGTAGTGCCATGTTTCAGGGTCTATAGGCTGCAATATCAATCTAGTGGCTACAGCCTTTGGCAATTGGGTGAAGTTCACCTAAAATATAGTATCTAATCCAGTAGTGGGGGGTGCATACAGAAAAGGGGTTCCTGTAGGGTTGTAGAAGGTTGTGCCTGATTGCTAGAAGGTTAGGCTACACCATTTCTTTGTCAGGGATCCTATAGATATGAGGTTGTAGCTCAGGTTTGGGGCATACATGGCCCTTTTAAAGATTAGTCCAATGGTTTTTCCATTATAAATGACATATTTCCTGACTTTTCCCATTTTTGTAATGACAAATGATGTTCCCTTGGCAGCCTTTCTGGATTTCTTGGCATCAACAAGGGGGTGGTATGTCTCAAAATCTGCTTTGTCAGTGAAGAAATGGTGGCTTGCCACTGAGTCTGCATACATGATTGGTTTACTATTATAGACCTCATTCAGAGATACTATAAATACTAGGCACCTACAGTTGTCATCATTGTTAGCTGATACAACAGCAGCATTTGTAATGGGTGTCTGTATATCATTTGTGGTGCCAGTTTGTAGTTTTCCCCCTTTCCTATTCTTTTTCCATCAATTTGAATACTGGCCCTCCATGCCCCCCCTCTTTCAGTAGCACTTCCCTTTGTTGTGGCTCTCATGTCTGTAGTTTTTGCACTTTTCTCTTGGTTGGTTTGTTTTAGTGGACAGGGCCTGGATGGACTTGGCTGGCACAATGACCAACAAATAGTGCAAAAGTATGGCATGGGTTGTGAGGTAGATTATGATGTTTGTTGACTGGTCTACATCCATGAGGGCACCAGTGACTGTGGCTTGACTGGCTAGCATTGACTTTATTAGGTCATCTGGAATTTTCTATCTGAGATGTTCATGTCCTGGTAATTTGCCTTTGTTTAGGCCATATACATTGCAGTGAAGTGTACCTCAATGTTTGCTCCATCAGTATATTTCAGGGAGCTAAGTTCCTTTTCTATGTAAAGATGAGGCAGAGGTTAAATTTTGCATTGTGGATAGTAGTTAGAGACTTCCAGACATCAGCTGCCATGCTGTCAAGTCTTATACCTGCCTCAATAGGGTTTATAATGTTTAATGTCATTATACTGTGTATGTGTCACATTGCTGCTATTTGCTTGGCAATGGGTTTTTATCTGCCTGCAAGGTTACTATTGTAGTTGTGGAGGTTGTGGCTTTTGCTTTGCTCTTTACCTTGGAGGGTTATAGGCTCAGCTTTTGGATTTTTCCTATAAGATATTCATGGATTCCTCATCCTTGAGTAGCTTCTATAATAGTTGTTTTAAATGCTATTCAGTTCAACTTGTCAAACCTCTCCTTAATGAGGAGTAAGAACAATTTAGAGTTGCTAGACATTGTTTCTTTTCAGAGTGGTTTGATGTGTTTAGTGGTTCAAGTAAATTTTTGGTGGTCTTAGACACTGAGTTGCCAGGGCCCAATAACCTGTTAAACATGATATATACTCAGTCTATGTACAATAGACTGATATTCTGTTATATATCTGTTGAACATGATATATACTGGTAACTGTAAGTATGTGTGATGACTTATGGATGATCATAACCCACCTCAGTCCACATACAATAGACTGAGGTGGATCTAGCATCCAATCTGTCCTATATACTGTGCCTCACTCCTATATCTGTCCATACATCACATGTCCATTATATCCTGTACAGCTCTTATCCAATAAATTTGTTTGATGATTTTGCCAATGTATCATTATTCACATATCAATATGACAATTTTGCAGTGAATGATGAGCAAAGAAACATAGCTCATTTGATCTTTGTACTAGAAACTATGAGTTCATCTTATTTGGCATTAACAATGCTCCCTGACTGTATTACAGAATTATATGACCCAGTCTTCTACATGAAGTTGTCAGCCCAAAGCTCACACTTGGTAAAGGCAAACACTTTTATTGTACTAGTATTATTCTAGATTCAATCATCAAAATTTTCCACAATTTTGTTGAAAAATACAGTCACCAATGGTGAGAAATAAGACACATTGAACTTGCTTTTAATAGATATATTGATGTTCTATATCCTGGATCTTGTCAATCCTTCTACTTGTAAGTGTTTGACAGATATTAATTATAAAGCAATGCCAACAAGGAAGTTTTAGTTTCTATCACCACCTATTTGCTAGACCTATTAACATAGAGTGGGGTTCTGTCTATTTTTTATCTGTGCTTGTACTTTAAGTTGTACAGCAGCTTGGTCTTTGAGTATTACATTTGTACCAAGCTCACTGAAGCCATGTAAGCAATTATCAAGAATTGTTCTTGTGCTAGAAAACTATTGGAATAGTTCTTAGGGAGACATCAATTTATTCATGATAGTGTGACCTTTATGCAAGTTGGTGCATACAAAAAAATATTTGCCCCATTCCTTATCCACCATGTTCATCTTCCTATAATATACAAGAATTTAACCTATAATATAGGGCTAAATGATGACTATGATGAAGTGAGGCCTTGAGACATTGTAAAGTACATTGATTGATGTTTGAGAGGCAGACCTACTTGAGAAGTTTATAAGCAGTTACAGGCTATGCCTATCACATATCTTGGGAAGGTGAAGGTCATAAAATCAAGGTCTCATCTAATGCTACATATGACAGATGTTTTACTTTCCTCTGATTATTTTTGCTAACTATATTTCAGATATTGGAGCTAGTTGAATTGTTGGAAATTTGAAAATTGTAAAAGCCATAGGCATTCCCTTATTCAAAGGTTCTTCAAAAACCTTCCTACAACATGTGAAGGATGAACCTATCTCAAATGAGTCAATCTATGATAGGAACAAATTGGACTCTGAAATGGAGGAAAGTCAATTTAATGATGGTGCAGTCAGTTCTAGCAGACTATAGCAGTGTAGGTGCTTAACAAGTTGACCAATGTATAGCCACAATTTCAATCACATATGCTGGAGTGTGATATTAGACTTGATGTGCATGCTCAACAATATTTGGTACTGCTTGGTAAACATTGTTGCCTCTGTGAACATTGGAGCAATAGTGGTAGGAATCCAAATTGATATTCTCATAATGACTTGTTCTTGAAGTTGTGCAAGATCTCCTCTCATCAACTAGTAAAAAAGCCATCTATCAAGATAGAACTACAATCTCTGCCCCTTTCCAATGAGGTCAACTTGCAGCTGGTGTTATAAAAATTGATCAGGGATTTGAGCATGTCAATATTGAATTGGCAGGATTGACAATGGACACTTTCATAGCAAACCAGTCAAACAGTTCCAGCTGTAGTGGGTTGAACACCAGCATATGAGTCCTTTATCACCTAAGGAGAATCTTTGATCTGCAGAGTTTTGACCTTTAATAATTGCAAAAGTCATGTCAGTTAACCTCAGGGATTTTGCAATGGTTGTTTCTTTGACCTTATCACCAACTATTTTTCAATTTAATTTTGTTTGATATTAAAATCTTGAGTGCAAAAATCCATTTCAGCTCAACTTGGCTGTGGATGCTTAGAAGAGAAAGGGATACTCCTAGTCTATGAGGGCTCCTTAGTCTGCCTTAGGCTCTGCATTGACTGCTATATTACTTGCTAGTATGGCATCATTTAAACTTTTGCAGACTGTGGTAGTGTAGGCACTTGACAAGTTGACCAATGCATAGCCACAATCACAATCATGTGTGGGCAACCTCTGGAGGGCTGTGGTTCAGTCACACAACTTGCAGAGGGAGGTCTAATGTATATTCAATGTCTATGAGAAGTTTTAGAGGTCTCACTACTCATCTGGCAGAGGAAGATCCAAAGAGAACAAGTTTGAGGGTTTCCAATACCAGTGTTTGGAAAATTGACTCTAGAGTTCTTAATAAAAGCACTACATAACACTAAGTCTGGAGTCCAATCCCAAAAGTGGAAGTTCATCTTAATTGGCCTTGATATCCAGTGCTTTCTGAAGTGTAGCCACTCCAAAATAGCAATGTTGCATAGCCTTGGTTTTGAAAGTACTGGTCACTAAAAGATGAAAGGATGTGGATGCAAGGACAGCTCAGAATGAGGGAAACAAGAATGGTATCTGACTTGGACAGGTTCCCTGATAACAGTTTAGGTCAACTATATCAGTTATTTAATTCTTTAAAGCAAAGGACAGGGTTAGAGCCCATGACTTTTGTGTCACAATGCTTAAGGAAAAGGGCTGTAAGACATTGCCATCCCAAACTAAAAGGAATGGGGAGTCCAATCAATTCAGACAGGTGAAGATTTTTTTGCTACCAATTACTATTCTCTAACAAATTCAACTATAGGATGCCTTTCACTAGTGAGGATGACTCCAACCTTGCCAGGTATCTTACTATCAGAATACCTGATATCAGGATACTTTTGTATGTCATCTATGGTAAACAGGTTGGCAAGCTTGACATTCTATATATTCTGAGGAGAATAGACCTAGATCTGAGGTTTGTTGATGTTTAGTCCTGCAACAGTGCCATTTGCAGCAAAATTCGCTATGTCAACAACAGAGGCAAGAAGCTCTGGATGCTCATTGACAATGTTCTTGAAGACAATCTCTTTCTTGGTATCTAAAACAATTTTCATCTCCCCTCTGACAATGTGCACACAGGTATTGTTATAGTCAGTGTGATTGAAATGTGTCTGAGGAACCTTGAAGAGAGATGTCTTGGAAACAAGTACTTTCCTCTGAGTGGGAGTACAGAGTCCATTCACTGGTCCCATAGCTCTTCCACTTCTTTCCAAGTCTCCTGACCAGATTCACTAGGTCCTTGCCATTGTCTTCATTATGTTGGTTATTACTGAGAGCACTGCCTCTGATCCATAGACAGGCTGAGCAAAAGTTGTACCAAAACTTTGCAATATAGGATGGTCAAGTTCAAAGTATTATTATCTTTCATGTATTAAATAAAACAATATATTATTACTTATTACTGAACATGCAAGCCAGACCAATGAGGGAGTAAATCAGTGCATACTTATTGTGTAATCAGTACTATGCTCATTGATACAATTGTATTTCTAATTTATGTTTTATCATAAACATATAAAGTCTTTCCAATTTATTTTTCTGATCATATGATGATACGATGTTGTCACAACATTGGGAACATACGAAATACCAGAAGTCAAAATAAACCATCTATTCAGGCTGAAAACTGTAAGCCTCCTGGTTAAACAAGTTCCAACAACATTATCTCCCTGAAG
>JABCKS010025046.1:3859-30668 GCA_018851325.1 Termitomyces sp. DKA19 | reverse complement strand
CGAATGAAGGATGCTTGGCGCATAGGCGACCTAATGTGGCCTAGTAATCTTGTATAATATGGAGTCTCGAGATAATCAATCCGAGTCCACAATTTAGAAGTATGACACTGACTGGATGCTGATGAGATACATTTTAATATCCGACATCCATTTTCGGCGTTTGAAAGCACACGTATCATTGTGTAGGTAGTCAGCATTTGACATTTAAACCCACTTCCAATCTTCTAAATATCATCGAGCAAGGTGCAACTTGCTATACAATGGTCAGCATCTCGTAGTTTCCTGTTCAATTTAAGCAAGTTACTGCTATTCGCCATATATACCTATAGTCTTGTCTTCCCTCGTGATCTTCCGTCTAGTATTATACTTCGAAGATCACGATGATCTTGTTGACTCATCATTCTCACAGAAATCAACAGCAAGGTGTGAATTTGGACGTGACCACAACAGCACGACGATAGACAGAAATCAGAAAGGACATCATGTGGTATTTACTCGTATATCCTATATCACAGTGGCAAGTACTTCGAAAAAGGGGAAGTCCCCTGTTTTTTTTAAAAAATATTTCAATGCTCCACTCTCTTTTGTGTCTTGAAAAGCGTCTCGCTTTCAGGATCCATGGCACCATCAGGTGGCTCAAACGTTGAGAGTCGGCGGTGACGGGTTCTAGTAGGCTGTACATGATGAGGCCCATCGAATTCGTCAACTGTATCCCCGGGCGTGGTAGAACTTGGGCCCGACGGTATAGTAGTGGTAGAATCATCGATAGGACCTCTCTCTCGCTCGTCAAGATTTTTATCAGGAATCTGAAGTATGCTTAACTTCTTAGAGGAGTTTGGATGATAAAATCCAGACTCACAGGGGCCCGAACGAGGAACGCCAGTAACGTTGAACATGCGGAGAAAATGAAAACAGCTTTGATACTGATTTCATAGGAATCTCTCGCATGCCTCTGGAGCTCTGGAGGTAGGGTGGCAACTACTTCTGAAGAATGCCGGATTTTCCTAATCACCTACACAAAAAGAGCATGTCATCATTCTCACTCTCAGTCAGCACTGCGGTGTATGGAAATGTACTTCTTCAGCGTCTGGTTCAGTGATTCTACGCCGAAGCTCGGTGTCCAACCTGTACTGAAATATAGCTGATGCGACGGCGACGCCGCCAACTTGACCTATAAGGTGGTGTGTATGCTCTCATTTTCTGATCATAATACGGGTCGAACGAACCTATGCCGCGAAACAATTGCCCAAAACCTGTTCCAACTGCCATTTGAGACTCTAGCGATCATTGAACAATATTGAACATCGCACAAGCAATGGTCCTGAAGACTGACATACCTGGTAGATGAATCAATAGCGCAACTGATTGATTTCATCGATATTGACAACGGAAATAATGACACAATCTAACTCACTGAGCATCGTTTGAAGGACTACAGCATTTCCAAATCCAAGAGGGGCCTGATGTTTCTTCAGTACAGCTCTAAGGTGAAAATGGTATATCATCACGAACGATACCCATCCAGGTCAGGAGTCCAGGGGAGTCCCGACGTAGAGACGCTATGAGAGATGCTCCGATGAAAGGAAACCATCCAAACGTCAGATTAATGGCCTTGTATCGCCCCGTACGATGCATGACGTAGCCGGCGAAGACCGAACCTAATGACATTGAAAGGCTGTTCGGAACAAGATGAAGGCCTGTGTTTCATTCAAGGTTCATGAATAACACAGAACAGTGATCCTGTTTACTTCTCACCAGCTGTAGCAGCATTCGTTGACATTACCGTCTGGAACCACATCGGGTAAAAGTAGTTCACGGAGAAGTTGCATATCGCAACAAGGAAGTTAGATATGCCGACAAGGACTGGAATCTTCTGTTTCAGAAGGGAGGGAGCTAATACAGGTTCTTGGGCAACGAAAAGCTCCACGAGGAAAAAGGAGATGGAACTGGCGGCCATAATGGCAAGTGATGCCACGACTCTGGGATCCGACCACTGAAACCGGGTCAAGAATTCATTTACGAGGATGAACAGTATATACTCACAGATAATCCTTCATTGTATCGTGAGCTGAGGAAGACGAGGGCAGCGGAAACCTAGGGTAGTGATCTAATCAATATGCCCAGGAGTGGGTAGGACAGTCACGAACCGAGCAAAGAAGGGTAATAGATCCACCGTAATCAATCCGTTTTAGAATCTCGATGGCACTCTTACCCTTTCCCTAGTAGGAAGTGAGCATACTGAAAATATGTCGAGCTTCCAATTCACTAACGGGAGTGACATAATGGTGGAAGTGGAATGTCAAGGCAAAGGAAAAGAGGAACATCGGTATCTGTATGAGGAAAGCCCATCGCCAGCCCAGCCTGTGAATCAAGCATCAGAGCACGGCAGAGTATAACAAGTATGATGTACCAATCGGTAACCACGCCCCCCGCAGGGCCACCAAGACCCATACCCAACTGCCTCGAAGATTTAGCAGATTCAGCAAACTCATGACCACAGCACTTACACCGTTAAACACGCTAGCTATCCCTTGCGTCAAGCCCCTGTTCTGTAGGCCAGTTAGCTCCAGCCAGAAGTGTCAGATTGAGGATGCCATACCCGTATGCTGTACATGTCGCTAACAATAATCCTGTAACATGAGAATGCTTAGCTGGCGGGAAGGAAAACGAGTGACCACGCTACCCACGAGCCTACTGTAAATATTCCACCTCCACCTATCCCCGACAACTGTCACGTCTTAATCTAGTAGGTTTGGTAGTTGAGAAGAGACGCACGAAACGCGAAAATATAAGCATTTCCATGCTCTGAGAAAGACCACAGCCAAGCACCCCGAGCATCGTAAATATAAGTGCCATTTGACTCGCACCCTTTCGACCTATGACATTGCACAGTCGACCATAGAGGGGTGTAAATGTACACGTCGCAAGTAGATACCTAAGAGACATAAATTTCAGATCGGTGACAAGTAAGAGACATACGCCGTTCCAAGCCAACTTGCTTGATTGAATTTCCGAAACTCTGACGAAATTGATGGCAACACTACATTACTGTAAACGAGTGATATAGTTGACGGAGAATCTGCTAAACTCACTTGTGGGAACGAGGGTAGCTGAACCATCCAGTATCATTCAACATCACTCAACAAGCCAAAGGATCAGACAATACCATTCAAAGCCTGAATTGACATTAGTTAGCGGTCAGTGAAGATTCGAGACCTTCGCACCGAAAGAAAAGTTGCAGACCATATTCCTGCCAAAATGCCATAACGCGTTGACCGCGATATCTCCCGGGGTCCCACTCTAGCTTTTCTTGGGACGTTTTGTCTGTGGTTAGACTGCCTTGCCAGCAAAGGCTCCGTCTCAGACGACATTCTGATTGAATGGAATTTAACTGCACGGCGGGAGAAGTTGCCTAATGACAGCCTGGTTACTCTGAGTTCATCAGTCTCCAGAGGTGATGTGGGTCGAAGGGGGTAGTAAGTTTATGGGGAAATCAATCTTCCATCAGAAAGCATGTGACCGCATATATTCGTGAACCGAGATGGAATGTTCGCGTTCTGGGCCATCTGTGAGTATTGATCTAACAATAAACATAGTTTACCCAGATCACCATCAGAGCGCAAGATAGAGCGTCACATCGCTTGCAAGTGAGGCTATCTATATCTTTCTCTCGTAACAACTTAATCAACGACACCCCGCCATATGCTTTTTGCCGTGTGTGGAGTAGCAGCCGAATATAGCCGTGCCGCACGTCACTTGGTCGATTCACTTTGTCACCTTCATTATATCAAGGTGTAGGTGGCCCGGATCGTTCTGTCATTTTCTTTTTGTGTTGTACTCGGTCAGCCACGCAAGAGCGACTGTCACTGTCAGACCCAATTAGCGAAGGACCATCAGCCTCGTCCGAATTTAGACTTTCCAAACTCTTCCTTGACATAGTCGTATACACTTCCCCGACCATCTATACTTATTGAAATATCGATGCAAAGTATTGGTCCTGGTAGTCAGAAGACACTTTAACATCCTTCTTGGAGTAATTTAGTTTTACAACCATCGTAGCGTTACTCTTTGTCTAGAGCCGAACACCTGTGACGAATTCGAGATAAACCTACCGCGCGGCAAAAAGGAGAACACACTAGCCAAAACTTCTTTGTCTTGCAGTCCGTGGTGTGGTTACCATCGTAATCAGGGTTTTTGTTCCATGTTTCAAAATTTGGTTGAGCCATGATGGTTAGGATAAGAATTAACTGTAAAAGCAACAGCCTTCATCTAAGGAGTCGTCAAAGGTCCAGTCAAAATGGTAATTACGTATGATAGTTATCTCATCCCTCGAGTGATTGCCGACATCGCAAGTTCACGGATCAGACTCCAAACTTCGCTCTGGACAACAGCTTTTCTTTGGTATTTGATCATCGTATTACGGAAAATGCAAACATTTCGACTATAGTTCCCTTCGTGGTGAACTCGTCAATTCTAGGTTTATAACAGAGATTGCCGGCGAAGTAGCTGGATAGAAGTCCAAGAAATACCACTCCCGCTTTGATAGGACAACTGAAACTAATCATCATATTGAAGGGTTAATATTATCAGACCTTATGCCGCATTGCCAGCCTGCAGAGATGAAACAGCGAAAAAATCGAGGGCTATTGATTCTGAGTACTTTTGGTCTGTAATGGTACCTACGAATCTGGGAAAAGAATGAACCAGTGGATAGTTAGAAGCGAGCATATTTCCTGGCGCCCACTGAGCAGTTGGGACAAAGGCTGTCAATTCGTGGGGCTGGGAACAAAGGAACGAGTAAGAACTACATCCTGAGAAAGTTATAGAAAGCGGGTTCTACAGTACTGCTCGGGCCAACCGCGACTGATGATCATGACCGAAATGTTGAACGAAAAGGCGTGAAAAGACAAATAGTTGAGCGAGATATGAGATTATCGCGACAGATGAAGATATCTTGTGACATACTACTGGGCACACGTTTGAGCACATCGAGGGGGTTGGCAATTGGGTGGGTGGTTGGGACTGAATTTACAGTAGCGGTTGTAGCAAACCACCTGGAGGTAGCCCGTGTCAATGCTGGAAGAGTATATCCCAAAGGTAACACATCACTATAGTTTCAGGCTGTCAGAGTGGTCGATGGTCAGTAAGTAGAGTCAGAAAGGACAGGTGGTTCATGTACTTGTTGTAGAACATGCCTACATCGTATGTAGTTGCAAGCAACGCTACAAGCGGAATTGAGGTAAGGTAGGCGATTCCACACGGTACGATGTATGACTTACTGGCGTCTGCGGCACATTATGGTTGAGCGAGTTTGTCAAGAGGACAGTGTTCTAACGAATCAATACGGAATGGAGCCTGAGGGATCACAATGAAAAGCATTCAGTATTTTATAGCTCGCAGAGAATTTGCGATCGCTATGATCAAATTGGGGCGCTCTGAAAATAAGACCAAACTCGAGCAGCACAGAGGTAAAGACACTAGGTAGAGTACCTGCCGGTGTTTTTTCTAAGTCATTCTGTCACGTTTTCTATTATTATCTTACTTCTGATGTCGATACAGGTGATTCGATTCGCCGGTTTCCAGCTCGAGATATGCTCGTATAATATTTCATAGTTAGGACGGCGAAAAAGGGTTAAGAGTGAACATGTTTTCGGTGGATTGAGCTGGATTGATATATGGAACCTGATAATGATAGAACGACGCAGTTGACCTTGTATCATCGGCTCTAAGCAAGCCGTGAACCAGCGCTGGGAAAGCGCGTGCCATGGAACAGACTCTGCGCCAGCGTAACCACGGTCAGAAATCATTTGTTGCACATCTGATACGATGGACATGAGCCGGAGCTGTAGTCCAATGATGATCCCGCTACACAAGAAAGAATCAGTGCCACATGATCTTGTGAACCAAATGTCAAAAGTTACAGCTAATTCAACACCGATAAACACTCAAAAGGCCTTCATGGCACCTTCAGGACATCTTTGCTTTTCCTCCGTTCGGCCGAGCCTGGCGGCAGATGAACTCGCCACTGGCATACTTACTTGAGATCAGCGCTCGAGCAAATTTCATATGACGAGATTGCGGCTGGTTTATCAAATCGCTTTAACGAGGTAAAAGCAAACCGCGTTTCAGGCAGTATACTTCATACCATAAGCCGGAGTTACATGTTCAGTGGTCCGGTGATAGCGCTTACGTAACGCGAAATTTTGAACAAATTCTCCGGAACGTTTTTATTTTGCAAGATGCCTTTGTCTTGGTTTTCGATACCAATCATAAAAACAAGAATATCTGAATTGACGAGACTCAGCTAGGTACAGGGACAATGAAGTAAGTACACCGGGCGGTGCTAGACAAAAACTTATGATCTTATTCAGCCTTATTTAGTGGAAAATATATTGAATCATTCAAATAACTATACACAAGAATCGTACTTTGTCCAATGGGGCCCCTCATAAATTAAGGAACTGGAGTGTCAGGCGCAAAAATCGGCAACCTCGAGGGACGAGCGCGAAATCGGCAGGTTGCGACGAAAATCGAAATTGTCACTCAGATCACATCACTGTGTGGCTACTTACGCGGTTGCGCCCAACTTGACGATACCTCGAGTGTACATAAAAGTGTTAGAACCTGTGAGTCGCACTAATAGACTCGTAAGTCTTGTCTCCTTAGTTCAACTATGGTTGACCAATAGCTACCTAATAGACTCGTAAGTCTTGTATCTGTGTAGGTGGTTGTTAGTCAATCTATTTGAGATCGTGGAAGCAAAGAAACTGTCGACTCACCCTCAGTTCAACTATGATTGACTGAGGGTGTGTTGTGGTACGTAGATGTATATAGGGGTAATTGTAACAATATAGTGATCGTGGCCTGTTGGCCAGTAAGGGGATAGAGAAGAGTGTGGCCGGTGGCCAATAAGGGATAGTGATCAAAGGAGTGATGAGGTACGAGGGTGATGGCGAAATGTGACGGGCCAACAAAAAAAAAACAAGCAACACGTTTCACGACACGCACAAATATAGAATACTTCCCAGACACCTCCAGGCCCATCGTCCTTCGAGGTACATATTCCCTGCACATCTCGTTATCTTTTATTTTCATTTCATTCACACTGCCGGAATTATCTCTCATTATCTTCAGTGCACTTCCAACGTCTTCCGTCGACTTCCAGCATTTGCCATCATTGGAAGCGGACCCAGGCATGTGCAGGCACTCCATTCTCATCCTCAATTCCTTTGGATGACTCTCACTTATTTGGACTGACACAACTCGGATTGATCATCAATGGGCAGTCTTCTGCCCTTTGAAAGCGGACGTATTTTACTTGACCTGGATCCTCACACTCTGATCGTACTCGCTCCATAAGTCGATGTTCGCGGATAAAATAATCCACCTAATTTTTGATCAGTGATTCCAAACCGATCAACAGGAGAGGATCATCACCGAGAAGACACTGCGGCAGAGCGTGCGATCTCCCGGACCGTGAGTATGATCTATGTGGTACTGGTCAAACTCCAGGAGTACTCAAGACATTTGGCCGATATATATATATATGTATACCGGAAAATCGTAAGTCCTAAACGCAAAACAAATCTATATCACCGGGCGCACCGAGAAGCAGCATAAGACCCACATCCCCATCATTAGATCACCGAATTCTGAAAATGCTTAGGCAGAAAAACACGACCGAAGCCCACACGGTTACGGGTAGTATCTCGGGCTTTACTCCGGCTCCGAGGATATTTGTTCTGACTAGGTTGCTCGATTTTGAAACTCCCGGAGAAGGTGCGAATGTGATCGTAAAGTGAGAAAAATCTGTTTCACGCATGTAAGCGGCAGATCAGTACTGTCAGAATTACCTTATGCCTTTCAGAGAGTGCCAATCTCTTTTTTTGACGGGTGAACGCAGTATAACCTGCCTAGTCAGCTCCATTCGGTATACGGTGCCAACCGTTCACTGCATGTCATGAGACATAAACCTTCAACTCCGAACCTTACGCCACATGAGCTATAAGCAGTGCACTGGACGGTCGAACCAATATACGGGGAAGCTCAATAGCTTTTGGAAGTACTGAAGCCTGCTGACGGCTCGGGCAGCATTATACCCCTGTAAGTTTATTAAAGGGCGAATGCTCCATCGATGCATTTCCAAGCGTGCGGGAAACTTGACAATATCAATTCCCATCATGACAGAATATGACCCAACAGAGTGTATGGTCCAGCATCCCGTCTTCCCAGAAGCACGCATAGTATGCCGCCATCACAGAGAATATGTTGGCCGTCCCACACGACTATAATTTGTCATGAAACATTGACAGTTACATGGATATCTTACCCTAAAGCACATTCGACACCAAGAAGCTGTGTATTGTATAGATTTATCCTTACCTTGAATGCAGAGATATGGATTGTTGTGGACATGTCCAGGAATAATCAGCGCCTCTGAGAGCATTGCGTGCCAAGTGCTGCGTAACATACTGTCCCCGGTGTTGTTTGTGGCAGTGGGTACGGGAAGATCAGACGGGATTACAATATCCTTTGGTATTTGCGATTCATTCGTTACTAACACCATTCCCTGGTTGAATTATAATCCACTGAACCAAGAACTTCTTTGTTTGTACGACCGTTCCAGAGTCCCCATATTGTTAACAGACCTAGGGAAACTCTGGTTTAACGTCGATCGTGGTGACTAATGGTTCGGTGTCGTGGCCAATTGTCCAACGAGGGATCGCTCATCGAGTCCTCTAGTCCAAGCAGAGCTGATATCGGATACCTCGGCTCCACTTGTAGGGTTGAGTCCGAAGGGCGCATGATAGACTAGGAGCTATGTCGGAAGTAGGTTCATCTTGAAGAACGTGTGTGATATATACATCATGACATTTTCTCAGCGTAGACTGTTTACCAGAGACTGCTCGTAAGTTACCAGCGTTAGCTGGCCATTCCTAGTTTACAAGGCTCACGTCCATATAGACTGTTTACCAGAGACTGCTCGTAAGTTACCAGCGTTAGCTGGCCATTCCTAGTTTACAAGGCTCACGTCCATATAAGGCAACTAGTGCGGAGATATCACACAAGGCAGCGTTCGTATGTAGTAGTGATGGCCAGGGCTTCTGGGGAGTCCGAGAAGATAGAAGTGGCGGGAATGGGTTCTGTATAATCGGGCTCCCAACGTCGAAAAGCTATTCTTTCAACGTTTGATGGAAGGTGCGCTCAATCCCACTGCGTGCAGATATCGGGACATTGTTTCCATGGTTGTCCATCTATATTTGAGCTTAAGTCGAAGATGAACCATATGACACTGAGTGGCATGATAAAGTGGTGGTACAGGTACAGACCGCGGGGATGTCGTAAAAACACCAGTACCCAAAACGGCCAAACTCCACCTGTTCACGGAGATAGATACATAGATCTCTCCTACCTGTTATAGACCCCAGAACTGTTAAGTTGAGTCTTGACCAACTTCTCATTGAGGCCGGACGAAGATGCCGGACAAAGTATCAGGCATACATTCATGTTAGGTCTAATTTGTTTTCGAAATTTGGTATATCACAGTCGCGATTCTGCAGGGTTCAGAAAAAGCCATTAGCCTCATCTTCGGAACAGTCAGTCAGTGCGTATCTTGCGCCGGGTACAAAAATCCCCGACAACAGTAACAGAGAGACAGACAACTGACCGCCAACTTGTACTTGGCTCCCTGAAGCGCCTCGAACGCAGACGAAGATTTATGCATTGGGACACAGAAAGCAAGGCTCGAGTGGCGATTTTTCTTTCAGAAGCCGGACATCCGTCCCGATTGGCAATCGGAGTTCAATACGAATCACGTGACAATGTTCAACTATGGCATTGAAACTCCAAAGAACTCCGGCACTTACCAACGGGTCGTGGTACTTTTTGTCAGTTGCGCCACAGAATACCATGCCCCGTACAGAAATACAGGTTATACCTCGTGCCACAAGCTCAAAGACCCTATACACTCCCATATCCTACGCCACGCCCTCGTCGTCAAGTTTGTCAGATTCAGAAGTACCTGCCAGGCCCGTACCAAAGGCTTATCTGGAGCAAATGTCCAAACAACACATCACTTTGGCTACTAAAGTACAGGAGGTCCCGTCTTCGCGGCCTACATCGCCTGATAGTTCAGGGCGATCGAACGCGCTACGACAACAAGTACAGGAAGCTTTTAGATATGCCAACGGGGATCCTGCCGATGGGAAGTGGTCTTCAATCGTGCAGCTGCTCAGACTCAATGTGACAAGACGGAGGCGTTGGCTGAACACAACAATCGAGGGTAAGGTGGCCGAGTCGAGTTCCGGTTGGATCAATGCTGAAACCGAAGAGGAGTGGGAAGAGTGGGAAGCGAAGTGGGCAGAAGAGGATCGTGTGAAGAAGAAGGTGCAAAACTGGCAACGCGACGTTGAGGCTCCTGTGGAAAGTACATCCGTTGTCTCCATATCCCAACAGAAGGAGATCCAACGTGCCCCGACCGAGCAGAATGTACTAGCAAAGGAGAAACGAGCGACCTCCTCTCCCTCCCTGGGTTTTCCAGTTGTGAAACGATCAAGTCTCAATGTCATTGGAAAACCTAAAGCTTCCAAAAAGGCTGCTGCTAGTGATGTCGCTGCTGCGCTATCAACTTCAAGCTCAAAACCCTTACCTCGTGCCCCCGATAAAGCCCCGCCTGAATTGAGAAGCTCACAACCACCACGCCCTATACAAGACTTATCAGAATCTGTAAGACGATTCAGTCTGATTTATATACACCAAGGCAAACCTGACGAAGTGACCAGTCCTTTCTGCCGCCTTCCTTCTCCCAGATCGGTACTTCAACCCCTAATAATAAAACTCAAAAAAGGCACAAACCCGAGCCGATAATTTCTGCACCGACCTCAGAGTCGTCGCCTCTCCCTACCCCACCTAGCATCCGCATGTACGGCCGTCAGAAAACAATGTCCACCCTTTCCGAAAGACGATCCAGTCCGACGCAAAACTCTCGACCTTCTACGTTGATCGAAGTAAGGCGAGAGAAGCGTGCGCGCTCAGTGACGCCTCCACAGGCTGTAAAAAAAGCAAGAGTTCAGGAGGACTCTCCGATGCGAACTCCAGCGCGTCCACCTACCCCGTCAGTGGTCGCAACTCCTATAACGCCAATAATCACTCAGCGCGCGCAGTTGCCTAGACTTATCGATCTTATTGCGTCTTCTAAACGGAAATTGGGGAGCGCCAATATTCTGTCGGAGGTGACACGTGCTACCGAACATGAGCCTAAGCCTGTGAATGTAAAGAAGGTTCGTGCCCCACAGCTTGAGTCAAAGCCTCCCCGCGAAGAAGAGGACAAAGGAAAGGCTACTGCCGGAGTGTCGGAGCATGAAGGAGGACTCGAGACCGAGCAAGCTGACGATCTCTTACCAGCCAATATCCTTGGCATGCCTACGGGAATGTACGACTACACCACACCTCTTACTAATGATGAGGACCCGGACGACCGCGACCGCTCTTCCGCATACAATCTTATTGCATCTCCCGCTAGATCTCTTTCTTCTCTTGCTGCGTCTGACTCTGATTCGGACCTTCAGGATGGGCATGCAAACGGGTTCGATCCCCCGTTCACGTCGACACAAGTCGACGGGAAAGACAAGACGCTTGGCTGGCTGGGGTATAATTCTCAGTTCGACGTAGATGGGAACGTGGATTTAGTGAGCAAGTTTATGGAGAAAGATGTTGATGTGGATTTTGCAGGGTGGTTGAAGGATCCGAGCCCCGAGCCTGATGGGGAGAGTCAGTGATTGATTCTTATCGATTGACTTATATTTGCGATACCTTTCCCTCCTTGATGTACTGATTGTGAGGCCACCGTGTTTGCCTGTTGTATCTGTACATAACTTTGAAGGTAGCTTCATGGTGGTATTATGGTGCATCTCATCGAAATAAAGGGTTTTCTTTCATCTGCAAAATATGAGCGTAGAGGTCCGCTCGGACTCGTCTCTGGTCAAGCCTTCAAATTTCTTGCAATACATTGTGATCGGATTGTAGCATCTGATCCGTGTGGCGTTCGATTCAACGTGGTATAGTCTTCAAAATCAGTCTGGAAAGATGAAAGCTGTTGTTTCGTTACATTGAGTGCAACACAATTGGGGCGGTGTTGGCGTGCCTGGGGGATTGAAAATTTGACAATCAAAAGCACGCAGAACCCGGTTCCCTCTTGTGTATTATGGAGATAGATACGGAGGGTAAGACGGCTCTTTCCAATATTGTGTCGATCGCTTTACGACTTGTGATCAGGTTCTACCTCACCGGCTACCACTCCCATCTCAGACAACTCCACTCTGTTCCTGAGATACCCCCAGAAAGTAAAAAAATCATGAAACTTGAATGACATCAATTTGGGGAATCAAGTGAATATGAAATTCTGTATGGCATAAGCCCATTTATTGAACAAGATTCTTGCAAGAGTGAGCCACTTCTGAATCTCTCCAAATACCATATACGAGCGAGCTATAAGGATATACAATTTGTACTGCCTAGAGGCAAGATTTAGAACTTGATTTAACACGTACATTACTCAATACGCAAAGATATTGTAGGCGTGTCATATCCAGGTCGTGACTATGAATTAAAAAAGAGAGACAGACTTTGGAATAACGATGGAAAAAGAAAAAAAAAAACAAAGAGATCGTATACGTCCATCGTCGACCAGAGTACTACACGATCCCAAGATGAAAGGGCACCAGGTAAGAATGACTGCGAGTGGTGGGTAGTATGTATGGTATAACCACGCAGTGTCTCCAAGACAACATTTGATTTGCGTAGCTGCGTCAGCTCAGTCAAACAGTCATGCTATGCCGCCTCGGATCGTCGAGAGACACCATACTCCGTCTGCTTCCGCCACTCGAGCTCGCGGCCGAACTCATCCCACTACCGACAGCGCGCCGTCGTCCATCGACATTAACCCAAAAGGGATTTGCAGAAACACCGTATTCCGCATCCGCCTCTGCACCGTCGCTATCGTCATCTTCCAGGATAGGTCGCGACTTTTTACGCTTCATAGACGAACGTGGGGCCGGGGGGGAGGTAATCGTTGTTGTGGACGATGTAGGTCGAGAGGGCGGCAAAGGGAATGATTCGGGATGGATTGAGGTTCCGTTCGCACGTAAAGGAAGCTCGAGTGATGAGCGCGCTTCTGTGTCGTTATCTCCATCGTTCCCGGTATCCTCTGGTGGTCGATACGTAGTCAGAACAGCCGCGGCCGATGACCGCTTCTTTTGGGAAGCAGTTCCGGCTGTGGAATCGGGTTTCCGCATTTTCCTGTGGTCGTGCAGGCATGAGGAAAGAGTAACAAAGGGATACGTACGTGTTGAGTTTGGGTTCTGCATAGTTAACGCTCTTTCTCTGTCTTCGTTCTCGTCCGCCTGTCGAACCTTCGCCCTCGCCGGGAGGGGCAGGACTTGATGATCCTCTTGATGTAGGTACTGAAGGTGTCGGTGAGGTCGTAAGAAATGCTCTTGTGGAAGCTGACAAAGGAAATATGAAAGATTAACATCCCTTGCTTTATCATTTAATTATGACGCATACCAGTGTTGTCTATTGATATAAGGGCAGCACGAGAATTAGTGACGTCTTGCAGGCGAGGCTTTCCCCCACCATCTGTTTCACCTTCCATGTTTTCCTTTTTCCGTTCTCGAGGTTTATTGCTCTCCACAATCACCTCAGGTTCTTCCAGCGTCTCTGGCCCTTTCCCACGACTCTTACGCCGCTCTTTCTTCAGCGATAGTTTCGGCTCCTCTTCCACGTCGTCTTCCAAGTCCACAAGATGACCAGTCACAGCAGCTATCTCCTCTTCCTCCTCCGCCAGCCCTGCTGCTCTCCGTATTGGCGAACCAAAGGCAGGACTTGGAGCCCGTGGCACTGGCAAAGTCTCAGAGTCGACGCTCAAGAGTCCACTCTGCCTACGTGAGGGCTTTCTTGGCTTAGATGCTGACATGAGGTCCGATCTTAATTGTGATGCATCATCAGACTGAGGTGGTGGTGACGGATTTCGTGATGGCACAGGCAGTCTGGACGTGGACAATCGTGATTTGGCCTTGACCTTACGTAGAACAGGACTCGGTGGCTTTGCTAGTTCCGATTCAGACGTCAAGGGTGATAGCTCATCTTCCTCGCATATCCCAGGAATATTTGGCGGCCGTGACAAACGATTTCCTTGTGACGAGCTTCCTGGGTCAGTATTGATGGTAGATGGTGGCTTTCGGGCACGAGGAGAAGAAGGTGACGTTGGTATGGGCAATGCGGTGGGTATATTGAACGTTTCACGAAGGTATCCCAAGTGCTTCGTGAGATTAAGAGTCTGATGAATATGTAACGTTCACGTAAAATTCCAATAAGTTCATGTGGGCATAACGTACCGCCGCCTCAGCCTCAGCCATGACCTTGCGAGATTTTTCACGCTCACGTTTGAGCTGCGCAGACAGTGCGATCTCTGATGCCTTTAGTTTGAGGTTCTCAACGTATAATTTAGATATCTCGGCGTTCAGCTCCTCGATACGAACACTTAGCGTGGAATTAAGTCTACATCACAATAATTAGCTCCAGAAATGCCAAAAATCTATTCCACTAACTTCGTAATGTGCTTATTGGCAAGTAAAAACTTCTTCTTGACTGCCACCACACCGTCAGGAGAGAACGAATAGAGGTTATGATAGCTCACAATTCTCGAACTCGAACAGAGCATCATTCTGACGAACGCCCATAGACACGCGTGACTCCCTCCTGCTCATCGCTGCCCCGGCGACAAAGCCACGGGAAATCTGGGTTATGGACGACGGGGTCAACCTGTTTTAGTCAAGTTAAGGCGATTCCAAACAACCATGATATACTGTCACGTGACAATAGTCGTATATCTCCTCTAAATCAGGCCAATATGGCCCAGCCGTGAACACCCACAAAGTCGAGTAGATTGTGGCAATTGCCGTAAAGCACGCAGATGCTCTTTTCAGCGCGCTTCGACGTCGTATAAGACAGGAGTCAGCTCACAGAACGATGTAGCAATAGGCAACCAGGATCTATCCGACTTCAAGCATGTGTGCCTCGAGGCGCAAATCGTGGTATCAGATGAACAATACACATCTCGCAACAAAGAGACTCTATATGAAAGGAGATAGGGAATCTATGCTGATGCTTCTTATGGTACGGTCAAGCTTAAAAAATCGAGGTGAGGCGCAAAAGTATATTGATCTCATGATGCAGATTTGATTAATGACTAAGAAAAGCAAGAGAATCAGAAATAAGCCTCAAGATTATCTACGTCAGCACCATATCTATTTCATCTTTCAGATGGCAGCTTACAGCAGCATTTGGAGGACTAGCGCATCCGCCGATGCTAGATTACAGATGAACCGTCAACCATTGCCGTACTCTTTTTTGACATCATGCACTTACATGTTCAAAGGCCACGAAGAGAAGAAGAAAGTATATCGTCCGGTTTCCGCGCACTTAACACTCAATTTTTCAAGATCAAAAAACTCGCCTGTAGAAACCAATTGACCTTAGCCATGGGTTATATGTACGGAACACAGCTTCCCGGACTTACCGATTGGCATACCCCATAATCTACCACCGCGATTGTCACGAAATCACGATCGATAACATCAGTTCTTGTTTCAACGTTGAGGGCGGAAACTGTCACACTAACCCAAGTATGGTCTATAGGTGGCGAGGTTAGCCTCGAAATAGGACTAAAAGTCTTAACAGCCTCCTCGCCAGAGACACGATCATACCTGATGCATAGATGACACACCCTCAGGCGTGGGCCAACGCTAGTAAAGGGCAATATATAGTCAAACGACAGGCTCGGAAGACTCGAGCACCGTAACTTTCTCACCTCCAGCGACGGCTGATCGGAAGCGATCGCCGCAAAGTGGTTGTTCCTACGCGCAGATAACCGTCCGTTAACCAACGTACTAGTTATCCATAAAGAGGGAATGCCAACGCACCACAAGAACCGCTTCATGTCTTCCGACTGCTCGATTCCCGCGCTGTCATCAAGCTCCACATTCAGACGTGTTTCATTATGACTTCCATGAATAATTCACGCACAATGTATTGGGGCGTCCGGGGAGGCCGTCCCGTTCTTCCTGTGATACAGTGTAATACTTCTGGATGAAGCCAACCCTCAAGAGGAGAATATCGCCTTCGCGGAAGGCAACCCCTTGCGCCGTCGCACAGGCCTCGAGGTCAGCCACAGTGAACCCATGAGTAGCCCAGGGATCGTACGGCAGAGGTACAGTACCACCCTTCGTTTGATGATGCACAAGATCAAGGAGAACCCCGCGACCGCAGATGCCGTGATCCGCCCAGTCTAGAACGACGAATTGTGAGAACGTGCGTGTGAGACTAGTCCAGGACGTACTTTGAATTCCGAGCTTAGCTTCAGTCGGATCGATGGCAGTGGGGTTTGGCATGGGTGCCACTCCAACGGGGAGCGAAAGACCCATGATGCTGGGAAAGGGCGGGGGCGTGAGTATGATAAGCTGCTACGGAAAAGCACGTATAAGTAACTTGTTGTAGTATACCCCATGTTCGACGATTCCATAGTGTCTAAGGCCGTCCCATTGTGTCCCGGATTGCGTGTTCTAGGTCCTATATATAAATTTTCGTTCTCGAAGACCAGGCATACTTACAATGTGAATCTCATCATCTCGAACAATATGAAATTTGTCCTCTCGCAGCCTCGTCTTGATTTCCGGTGTCTTACGCTCGAATAATGGCTAAATTGCAATCCGGTTCATGTCAAACTCCTCAGATTTCAGGTGCACCTGGAAAACATACCTTCTCCGGGAAATTCAGTGGCCTGCATCATCGGACGAGGAACATCAGGAGATCGACGGCCGTGAGAAGGACATCGCAGATACCCACCAGTTCAACGAGATGGCATGACCAATCCTACAACATCACATATTAGTCTTTCCCACCAGGCGTCACAACGAGATATCAGAGAGAGAAAGACAAACGGCTCGTAAACAACCAAGCCGATATCGAAATGTTAAATGTTCGACATACAAAATCTCCTCTTGAGCCGCACGCTGCACCACCTTCTCTGTAAGAAGATTGACAGTTCCCAGTTGATCGTCTTTGCCCCACAAGCCCCAAGCACATCCCGGCAAGTTCTTGAACATAGGGAGTTGGTCATACGTCGGGAGCTCCAGGTCTGAGGCACTCATAGGAGTCTCGGTCTCCTTCACGGGATTGCGGACACTGAAGTGACTTAAGAGGCCTCGAAGACGTTTGCTCGTCATCCCAGGATCAATGCAAGGAGATATGAGATGAAATAAAATGAACTACAAGCGACTAACTCCCCGCTCTGTCTTTAATGTCATCGCCCTTGGCCTGGTGGGAACGAATACGAAGGGCATCGTGTGACTACCCATAGGACACAAGCGAGATCACCATACGCATATATGGAAGCAGAAGGCACGGAACACGGAATAAATATCTCGCATCGAATTCTTGTTTGTATGTCCGCGGAGGCGGATGGAGCTACAGATAATAAGAATAAAAAAAGACTGGAGACCTGCGAAGCAAACATATGAATCTGTACGTAGGGGAACCACCTCGTCGCATGACTTGACTCAACCACGCACAAATGGATGCGTGAGAGCTTCCTTCGGTGTAATGCGCCGCGCAGGGTCAAGAGCAAGACACTTGTCCAACAGGTCGATAAAAGATACTATCAGTTTGTCCTCGTCATCCTTCGACTTCGTCGACGTCGGGGGCATAAGCCTTGCCCTCAAATCGCGACTCGGCTTCGAGATATGAACCTTCCTCACGACGGCCTACAACACCCACCATAAGAATCATAACGAGAATAACAAAATGAGGACCATACTCACCGCACCCGTAACCCGATCGATCTCAACACTCTCAAATGCACCCATGTCATCAAAATACACGTCCCCAAACTTAGCGCGCTTAATCATCTTTCCATTAAAACGTCCTTTGAGCTCCATCATAAGAAGCAGCATCTGATTGTTCGAGCGTCCAGGGAAAAGGATCTTGCCCGTGTATAATTCGTACAGCGTGCATCCGATAGACCAGATATCTAAAGCCGGGTCATACGGGACGCCGAGGACTGCGCATGGAACGTTAGTGTGCAACAGAGAAACGAGAGAAAAAAACACACTGATTTCAGGGGCACGGTAAAACCGACTGACAAGATAGGGAGTGATATCGTTCTCGGCGGCATCGGAGGCGGATCCGAGGTCGCACAACTTTAAAAGGGTTTTCTGCTCGTTGACGAGGATGTTATCGGGCTTGATGTCGGCGTGCATGATATTGCATTTGCGTAGAAGATTCAGGGAAAGGAAGAGCTGATGTGCGTATGCGCGAACAGCGCGAATATTGAGTCCAACGTCCTTTCCGAAGCGCTTGACGACGTCACGAAGGTTCATGCTACATCATGATGAGCCTAATATTATCATAGTGAAAGACGGTAATTACCTCATCGCCTCGAAGACAAGGCACAGGTGGCCTCGATGTTCGAACATCCGCTCAAGCCTTACGATATGTTTCTTATCATCTGGATCTGCCTCTCTCAATTTAGCAAGAATCCCCGCCTCTTTTTGTCCAGCCTTATACCTATACCAGGATCAGTATTAGTGCCCGGGACGAAACGAAGACAGACAACTCACATGGATTCCTGGCATCGAACAATCTTAATCGCGACCTCTTTACCAATTTCTCTGGGATCACCTGCAATGACGCGTGCACGGACCACATTCGCGAACATGCCCTTACCGATCGATGAGAAAACTTGGTATCGACCGTCTAGCTGTTCCCCGAGGATAACAGTATAATAACCTTCTGGATCTGCTGCAGAATCTAGGTTGGTTGTTACAAGTGCAGGTGCGGCTGGCTGTTTCTACAAGCGTGAAAATGTGCATCACGTCGGAATTAATAGGTGGAGGCAAGGGAGCATAGGATGGAACAGATGCTTACCAAAGTCTTCTTAACTTTCTTTACTTTTCTCGTGGCCGTAGCGACAGCAAACATGTCATCAACATCCTCTTCTTCTTCCTCTTCCTCTTCCTCTTCATCAACATCCATGACTCCATCCGCAGGAGCTGGTTCACGGATACGTCGTTGTTCGTCCTCACGTCGATCTAAACTAGGGTCATAATCCGCTGCAGAGATCTGCTCAGCACCAGTATTCTCCGCAGCAGGAACACCTTCCTGTCCGCCATCCTTCGCCAGTGCGAAGTCCCCTGGCGCTGGAGACGCAGACATGGAGTCTCGTCTACCTGTATCATCTACAAGCAAGGACAAAAAAGTGAGCAAAGTACGATAGGAATGATTACTTGGCACGAACTCGTTGTGCTCGGGGCTGGAGGGACGGGAGTGCCAGAAATACTAGGGGCACGCGTAATAGCATCAGAAACATGAGAAGAAGAGGGAGGCGGCTGGACCGCACTGCTAGGGCTTGGAGTGACGTCTACACTTGCCACACCATTATACTTCGCTCGGATTGCTTCACGCTTGGCACGCCGCGCTGCCATGAGATCTTCAACTGGCGGCGGGGACAAAGGAAGTTCCAGTTCCATCTCCGGAAGCGGTGATGGAGGGCGCGGTGGAAGTACTAGCGCAGGCGGAGGTGTTGATGGTGGTTCCAAACGACGATTATGAGAGTTACTAGATAGAAATGAATTTCCTTCTTGATGAGGAGGGGATACAGGACCTACTCTCTGCGACGCGGTGTGCTGTAGCAGCGTGAATTAAGCATACTGTGATTACGTAGTGACAAAAATGGACTAACTCTCTATGCCGAGGCGAGTGACTGAAACGTGAAATCATCACGAGTCAGGCTGTGAATTACAAATTGAAGTGAACACTTACTCCCGATAGTGACTTGTGTAACTGAACGAGATATTAGTTGTTTTGAAAGCGATTAGGAATGGGACCTACTCATCAGGTCGGGGCGAAATCCTGTTACAGCAATCAGCACAAAGCAAGATTTACCATGAGAAGATACTGATACTCACTCTCCTTCTTCTCTCGAAGCAGACCTATGTCTTTCTTCACGGTGACCCCGATCCCGCTCTCGTTCGCGTTCGCGTTCGCGTTCACGTTCGTCCTTCCTTCCACGGTGCTCATTCGCACGCCTGTGGTCATCCCTCTTCCTGTCATCATCTCTCCGTCTGTCATCACGTCTCTTGCCATCGCTGTACCCTTTATCAGCCGCACTTTTGTTCGTGCTCGACCTCCTGTCCGACGATTTCAGATGGACAGCACGCCAGTCCCTTGCTTCTTCCCTGGGCCTCTTGTGCAAGTCGTGATCAACTCCATCCCAAGACCGCTTATGTCCTGAGGTTGCGTTAGTCATCTTTAAAGTATATATTGGTTTTACGGGGGACCGCACGGATAAAAGAAAGGAGAGCGTAATGGTTCGAACTGACCCAATGTTTGTAGATGTTTATTCGCACTTGCAAAACTTTCAGGTGGCATAGATCAACTCCAGATCAGTGTCGAGAAAATGACCTTGTAAGTAGCTCATGGACTAGTCATCAGAATGTGGCCTTGGGTGGAGGAGCAAACCGAAGAGCAGACTCAACAAAAGAATCGACGTAGGAATAATGGTTAAGGGCATAACTGGCTGACACCTTTAGGATTTTCGCAACGAGGCCCCTCAAAGTCTATCTAGAATGGAATGCACAGAAATCTATGTGAATGGCAGCATTAAAAAAAGATACAAAGTTGAAAATATACTGGGTGCAGGTGTATTGCTTAAAAACAGAGAAGAAAGTGATAGTAGCATGCTATGGCCCAGCTTCGAGGGTTTCACTAATGGTATTGCAACTTTAGTTGCGATAGTGCTGGCATCAATGGGGCTGGGCCTGAGGTTTGCAGGAGTAATCCAGCTGAGGTCAGGCTCTATGATAAAATTATTGACAGAAGAGCCAATTCGATTGGCCCATCTGACTTGACTTGAACCCTCTTCGGGGAGAAATGCGTTTTCTAACGTTGATGCTTGAAAATTCTCTCGCGAAAATGAGCAAGAAATCATGTTCTGTTCAGATCTTCCAAAGATCTGCGTTGAACAAGTAAAATGTCGCTGCACAAGTGACCATATACTGACGACATACAGCTAGAATATCAAAGAGTGGATCTCGAGAGCAGAGTAACAATCTGGATTCCATTGGTGGAATATCCAATAAAGATTGTCTAGCGCTGTCTGAATTCTTCATAGCTCCTCTTTTGCTGACCAACGATTGATAAGAGCCAACGCTTCTTTCGGCTTATCATAAGGCACCTGAAACCACCATAACCACCACTAAGCAAATCAAGAAAACTATGAAAGACAAGGACTACTACAATATACAAAATGCTGGGCTGCTAAGGATTCCTATAGGCAGACTAAGAATGCATGGAGCACCCCTGATAGTATGTAAAGACTCACTATCCACCGAGGCTAGGGCAGGAACTCTGGCAAAAGAAGTGTTAGAAAATAGGGGCATTATGGTACTTTCCCCCCATTCTAAGGGAACTGCATCTGCCAGGAGCAAAGCTAATGGACATGACATGAGCTATAGCATACACATTACTTCCTGATAAGAAAAATATCCCACCCAGGGCCAAGGACCCCAATTGAATCTAAAAGCAATAGTGAAGTGTATGAAGAAGACCAGTGGGAGCCCCCCTGATAAGGCAAAGGTATGGAAAGGAATCAGAAGCCCTGTCTTTTGTGACTTTAGTCCATCTACATTGTACATCATTGACACTTGGAGAATGTCCATTATCCCTGATCACCTTTTTACATTTGATCACCTAGATTAGTATACAGATTCAAGTCTAAGAATCCTATATAAGTGTAAAACTCCATGATCAACCTATACTGGGGGAATTGAAAGGATGACCTCTGGAGGCTGTCACTCAATCACACAACTGGCAGGGGGAGATCCAAAGTATAATTAAAACCATACAGTGTCTACAGGCATAACTACTGACCCTGGCAGAGGGAGTTTTGAAGAGAACAAGTCTGAGGAAATCCTTAGGCTATCTGACAGTGCTATTTTAGTGTGGTCACATTTCAGAAGGCTGAAGATTGAGGCCAATTATGATGAACCTATGTTTTTGGATCCAGACTCCAGACTTACTTGTCATTGAGTGTTTTTCCTATAAACACTGGAGTAAATTTTCTGAACACTGGCATAGACAATCCTTAGACTTGTTCTCTTCAGATCCCCCTCTGCTATGTGAGTAGCTAGACCTCTAGAACTTCTCATAAACACTGAATATACTTTAGATCTCCCTCTACTAGCTGTGTGACTGCATCACAGCCTACAGAAGTGACTTTTACAGTGAGAAATGTTCATTAAAATTTCTAATAACTATGTAGGATGGATAGTCTATGTTTTGAACACAAACAAGGTCATTGTGTCCCACAATATCATATTTTCTCCAAGCTTAGCCCTGCACCCACTCTATGAGTGGACCACTCTGCAGCACCAGAGCCCTTGGGCCTTGGTTGATACCAAGTGGCTCTCACTGAGATTTGGAAACCCAGCCACAGGGCCTCTGCTGCCTCCCAGACCAGCTCCCTCCCTGCATTACAATGAGTGGTTGGTTGAACACCTTTTTCTTTTGAATCCATTCATGTGATTGAGGTGCTATGCACCTATGTTACATAGTACATTGGAAGTAACACCTTGTGCAAGAGACATGGAATACATTGCCCCCCTACATATGCAGAGAATGAACAAGCTAGCATGTCCAAGTACTATTTTAGACCATGCTCCCTTGGTAGAGACCTAATAGAAGATTGACATATTGGCTGTGAAACAAGTTAAGTATAGACAAGAGAGACTTCCTGTAAGATTAAAAGCCTGCTGAAAACTGTAAGCAGAGGCATTGAAAATGGTAGATGCAAGGGAAGTCTTGCACCCAATGATCCCTGACACATGTAATGATGATGATCAATGCATGAACAGCAGTGGAAAGGGAAGCTGTCCAAAATCAGGATCAAAGGGATGATAGCTAATGAAGTGGTAGTGATTGGATCTGATCTCAGACTAAGTCTAAAAGCCAATCACCTACCACTCATCAAACCTGCACCTCACCTTACCTCCTGTCCAACTCCCACTATAGCTCACCTTGAACTATGATATAGCTAGCACTAGATGGAGAAATCAAGGAAGTCACCAGACTGTGAGGTATGAGGAGAACAGAGAGCTAAAGGGAAGGAAAAGGAGTTAGTGGAGAAGGTTTAGCCAGGCAACAGCTAAACCTTCCACCTGGATTGCTCAAGACTATGCCAAGCATGCATTGGCACTCTGGGTCTGTGTTGGGACAAGGAAATTATGCAAGAAAAATAATGATCTATGCACAATGTAGCAGGTATAAAAGGAAGGAGGAATTGGGGATTTTGGGCAAGCAAGCATTTGCTATAGCTTAGAGTCCTGAGAGAGTGGACCTTTTAGGTCTATGAGCAAATCTTACTTTGAGACTATAAGTTTGAATGCACTTTTTGATTCCTATTCATTTGTCTTGAGGCTGTCTCAAACATTTTGAGTAAAAATCAACTTATCTATTTACACCTTGTCTTTTTGGGAGGCAAGTTCAGTATACAGAACCCCAAACACCAGAAAACTAAGTACAATGCATTTGGCCAAGTTTGTAACTTTGTGCCAATAGCTAAGCTTAGATTTTGCAACAATATGGGGGGTGAGTGTAGAGTTTGGGGAGCAACAAGTGCCTATATGTAGGATGGGTGGTGAGGGATGAGCAGCAGGGCCATGTACCAACCAATGCTGAAATGAAGTAAAAGTCAATAGTCATAGTGGACTCATGCTGGGTACCATTATTGAATAGGTTTAGGTTAAATTATAGAAGGGTTTAGTTTTTGATTGAGAGAGGTGCAACATGGGGTGGAGTTTGGGGACCTTGTCAAGTGGGGCCAGGAGGCAAGAGGATTTTAAAGTGTTGCATCAAGCATATAAATCTAAAGAGATGTTTTAAGGCACTGACAGTGGATAGCAGAAATTGCAGAGACTTAGCTTTGCAAAGTTTGGATCTAAGGTAAAAGTGTTGTTTCTGCTGGTAGCATAGGCACTTAAAGAGGTAGTGTTAGATTGTTTCCACTGTAAGTCCTAGGGAGTTAGGGTAGGTTGGGGTCTTGGATTGTTTGATGCAGAAGAAATACTGGTTGAAGGCAATGTGGCCAGTATGGAGTTGTGTGAGGATAGCTGAGTGCTTGCAGTCAAGGCCACTAACCAATTGCAGGTGCCTTCTAAATGGGAAGGACTTCTTGACTTTGTTGATGTTCTTGAAATGGGGAGACTTCTTCCAGCAGCATTTCCATTCTGCTACAGTGATAGTGGGAAGGTGCTGGCATATGGCTGGGATGCTGGCTGGGAGTGGCCTGGATCTTAAGTAAACCAGAAGGTGTTTTAGTGCACTGGAGGTTCCTTAGGCTGCAAACTTGGCAAGTTCATCCACTCTCTCATTAGGGCCAAAATTGATGTAGCCAGGGGACCAATGCACTTGGAGGTTAATTACACCTCTGATTCAGGTGACCCACCATCTGCCTGTGCAAAGTACAGCATGCTTCTGGGATGCATGGGAGAGTCAATCAACTTTATAGTGTAGATTTTTAGCTGTGGTGTGGATGTGGTCAAGAAAGTCATGAGCTAGATGAAGTTGTCAGTTCAAAAGGGCTCTAACAGCTGCTTAGCTGTTGTTCCCTATAACCATTCAGCCATCAATGTAGTGGGCCACTGACATCAGAAGGTGTAAGTCAAGAGTGAAACCCATGACCTTGCTTTTATAGACTATGTACTTTGCAACAGAGCTGAGGTGATAGGTCAGTGAGGAGGCTTCTCACTTGTCAATGTAGAGAACTGCTGAGGCACTAATATCTCCTTTGAAGCCAGAGTCATTACAGTAAACTGAGATTGAGGTGACCCTGTATATGTTTGTAATAGCCTTCAATGCTACATCCTTGAACACTCTGCCATGCCTATGCATCTGGCAAAAGAACATTTGCAAGTCAGGTGTATCCCAGGAGGCCCTCCTTAGCTCAGCTCAACCAGAAGACTAGGATATTATTGCCCTACAAGAACCCTACCTCAATGGTCTCAGTAACATGAAAGTCCCACCAAAATGGGTAGTACACTACCTCTGCTTGCACCAATGCAATGTTGGCACCTGTACACACTATATCATCCTTGTCAATGCAAACATTTCTGCAGATACCTACTCATTCCTCAATGCTCTCTCCTCTAACATTATGGCCATCTGATTGATCAATGATGAAGGCTTCTTGGCCCTCTTGAACATCTACAACAATTGGACCAACAACAATAGCCTCAATGCCCTCTTCATGTTCTTTGCCTTGTCCCTTTGTATGGCCTGCCTATGCCATGATAACCATATGGCTGTGGATTGGCAAATAGTTCATCACTTTATGTGGGGGATTGTAGAAAACTGACACCTCAACTCCTCAGACAATAAGATTCAACTCCCCCTGCAGCTACTAGGATAACACTACATGGAACTTGTCCTGCCTCCAGGACTCTCCACACTATGGACACCCAATGATCAATGGATGCAATCCAACAACATCTGGAAAAGACAGACTGGCACTGACTCTATCATTGCCTGTGAAATCACAGAAATCACACCATCCCTCTGCTTGCTGAATACAGACTATATGCCCATCACCATCACCATTGAAATGCCTGTTCCTCACATGCCTTGGCCACCAACCAAGAACTTCTATGAGGTTGACTAGGACAAATTCAATGCTTTTTTGAAGGAGAAGCTAGATTTACACTCACTTCACCAGCACAATACATCATGTCTATGGATGAATACAACTCTCAAGTATCAATGCTGATACCATTTTTCTAGGAGGTAATTGTAGACAATAGGATAGTCCCAATTCAAAAGCCATACCCATACACCAAAGGATGGTGGTCCAAAAAAGAGCTAATGGCTCTAAAGATCCAGGGTAAACAATCTAGCTTACAAATTTCATGACATTGCTAACCACCCAGCCAAAGCTGAAGTTGACTGACTTTCCCATCTCTTGGCAGAGAAGATTTGTAAGGCTAAGGAAGAACACTGCATTGACTGGCTTGAAAACATCAATGCAAGGCAAATTTACATAGTGAACAAATACATTATATGCAAACCCACCAACACTGCCTGTGACAAGGTTTCAGAGCTAAAAATCAAGTATGATGGCAATGTTAGCTAAGTGACAACAAATGCTCAAAAAGCTTTCCCTTCCCCCTCCCTTCTATACCCCAGTTTGTATATCCTAAACCTTTACCCAGTATCCAGTTTCTTAAGTGGAGCTGGATTACAGATGCTAACATGCAACTGCAACATCACAAGGCCCTAAGTCCTGACAAATCCCCAAATATTATACTCAAAAAGTGTGCAAACATACTCATTGACCATCTATACTATATTTACTAAACAGTGTTTGAACTCAATGTAGACCACAAATTGTGGTTAGTTTCTACTACCCTCATTCTTTATAAGCTTGGGAAATCCAGCTACACCAAAGTTAAGGTGCACTGCCTAATTGGACTCCTCAATACCTATAAAAAGCTCCTTTTAACTATTGTTGCCACTGACCTTTCCTTCCTTGTTGAAAAACACAACATGTGTAGCAACAGCTCTCTTTCTTGATGTGCAAAGTGCCTTTCCAAACACTGTCTGCAACTGGCTCACATATAACATGTATGAATACAGCATTCTTAAGTGCTACATCTGATTCACCTAGTGCATATTCACAGGCCAACTTCATCTCTGAGCTCTTTGA
>JABCKS010025045.1:0-22726 GCA_018851325.1 Termitomyces sp. DKA19 | reverse complement strand
TTAATAATATATGAAAATCAAGCCAGAGAACCAAATTCAAATATAATAGAGGACCATCAATCTATCTTTAATGAAGTCATAATAGGAAGAAAATGTAAAAGTAGTGCAGTAGCATTAAAAGAAATGAGGTATGAGGAGAGAACTATAGATAGGAAGGGAGAGGATGTTATTGAGGAAAGGAAAGGAGAAGGAGGACAATTAAGCAGACTATTAGGCAATACAGGTTTGAACAGAGTATTGGCCTCCTCTACAAAGAAAGCATATATAGTAGTAGAAACAGTCTAAAGTAGAACAGGACTAAGGGCTGTTGAAAGTAAAATAATATATAATTCCATCAGAGTTCACAAACTGACTATTAATCTTGTAAAGAATATGTATAACTCTAGTATATGTAAAGAAATAATAGCTATTGTCACTACAAACTATGTATTGAATTTGCTTTGCAATGTCCTGGACTTTAAAGTTATAAAACCTGCTCTTAGAGCTTTATAGTAATAATGACCCTGATAATTATTGTTTAATAATTTCTAATGACATTTCCAAGTTCTAAAAAGAATAAGAGAAATAGATAGAGGTGTGAAAAGAAGAAGAGGCTAAAAAGAAAGAGACAGCATTGCTGAAAAGGAGATCTAAATGCTGATTTATAAATCAATAAATGTGATCTGTCATATAGTCTTGCAATTTTTTCTTGAAAATAAATTTGTGCTAGACATCAAGGTAAACACTGTTATTGAATTGAAGGAAGGCATAACAAAGAAATATATTATATGTAAGGTAGATGGGGAAGTTGTTGGCAAAATCTGAATAGCACTAAATGTAATCATAATAAAGTTAGAAAGAGTTTGCAATTGTATAAACAGTAGGGTTACCAATAAATTCCTTTGGGTCTACCTTGAGACAGTTATAGATAACCCATATCAGAGTGGTAGAAGCTTGTATAAATTCTAAAGTGGTTATATAATGCTTCTTACTGTGGTCAAACTTTGCATTTAAGACCTGAAGTTTACCTGACAGTAAAAGAGAAAGGAAGAAGTCTCCTGAACAATTTAGAACTATTAATGCCTTGTGACATGCAGCAATTGTCAGTATGTCAAGAGAAACATACTTAAATCAACTAGCATTGAAGATGTGCTGAATCTAAAGAGAAATAAGTATAATGTTAGGATCAAGCTCTATAGCAGCTTGAAGAAGAGCTAAGAGGAGAGGTTTGAATAAAGACAGAAGGCCAAAAAGTAGAGAAATAGAGATAGAGACAGTAAGGAGAGAGACTTGAAAAGCAGTAGCAGGACTACTATTAAAAGGTAGAGAGAATTAAGAAGTTTGTATAGAACTGTTAGAAGGTACAATATGTGAGATGGATGGAGTAGCAGTAGAAAGGGTGACAGAAATGATATTAATAGAAGGTGGGCCATAAAAAGGTAATGTGTGAGGAGAGAGTGTATGTGGCTAAGGTTGGAAATGTGATATATCAGTATCATACTGCTAGAAAAAGTCTAGAAGGGTAATATGTTATAAGGTGAAGGAATCATTGGATGTAGAAAAAGGTGTATAGAATGTAGAGAAAAAAGTGGGTAGAATTGATAAAGAAGGATTGTGAGGAGTAAAGGAACAAGGTAATTTATCAGGGAAAAGTAACTCAGAAGGAAGAGGGGCTATAGGGGCAGAGACAGCATAAGGAGTAATAAGAGTATGTGCTGATATAATAAGAGTAAGTGGGGAAATGAGTAGAGTAAGGAAGGTATTCTATAAGGAAAATGCTCACAGAGTGGAGCTGAAGAGGAAGAATGAGTGTAAATATTTCATAGAATGTATAAAGCTATCTGCTATACTGGGCAATAGCTGGGAAGGAGGATAATTGAAGGTGTACCCCCAAGTGGTTTCATGCTGGCAAAGTGGGAGCAGGGTCACATGAGTGGGAGAAAAAGGTTCAGTAGGAATAAAAGGAGGTATTCTAGTCTACTCAAGGCAAGTAGTTGAAGGCTGTATCAAGAGAGATACCTATATCCACAGTTGAAAGCTGTATCAAGAGAGGGACCTGATCTGTGGATATGATTGGGTCAGAAGTACAATTCAATCCAAGTAAGACATTCTCCAGAGGGAGTGACATGGCACCATGTAGAGGATTGTCATAATCCAAGTCTTGTTCCTTGTCTAAAAGTTCATTATCTTTCTTGATATTGTCAACCAGAAGGCATGTAGGTAGCCTTAGTTGGCTCACTCAGGCAGGATTTAAGATGAGAGTTGGTTAAACTGGGTTGTCCCAGGAGAAGGAGGTTGAGAGCACATACAGTCTTCTGGTGATTGTGGATGCCATAGTTGATGAAGAGGAGGATATGACTGGAGCAGATTCAGAGGTCATGAATGCACAAAGACCCAGAGAACATGAGTAGATACATGAAGTAGAATGGAGAGGAAAGAACACATAGAAAAGCAGAGTAAGGTGTAGAGAAAAATGAATACAAGTGTGGAGATTCACAAGAGATATAGATAGTAGTGTGTGACCGTGACTGTCCCGTCATAAAACGCGTCTCTCATTCATCCCGTGCCTCCCTTTCTGCGAAACTCCTAATTCACGGGTTATGGACCAACAGAGTCAAACAAATAAGTCACGTGGTATATGAAAGTCACGATAGTTCTAAATAGGATGCAGCAAACTACGTAATAAGGGTGCCACATATTGTCATCAGCTTGAGTCGGCTTGATATTCCCGTTCGCTACTCTGAAATGTCAAAGCGCCTCAAGCCTCATGAGTCCTCAGGGAACTTCAAGCTAAAGCGAGCCAGACCGGCGAAAGATCAGCAAAGCATTCATCACTTTTTCTCCTCTAAAAAATCTCAGGCTGTGGCACCTCAAGATTCCGCGTTAAGTGACCGTACTCGCTCGCTTCATTCGATAGGGAAATCATTCCAGACACAAATGTCTCATGTCATAGATGTTGACGCTTTGGATAATGACGACGAACAAGCAGTACCTGTCAACAGCTCAATGCCGGTGTCTGATTCCAATCTGCCACAAATTGGCCCGTCGAGAAATCACAAGTCGAGAAATCATAAGTCAGCGAAAGCCGCAATTCCAGTCACAAATGAACCACCGGTCTACGTTGATTTGACTTGTGACCCTGCAACGCGAACGATCTCTGAGAAGCCGTGGCCATCTCCTTCGGTACCGTATTCATTCGTTGCGCACGCTCTCTCTGCGCTCGCCCAAACACGGTCACGTATAATTATTGTCAACATTCTAACCAACTATCTACACCACATCATCCGATATGACCCTCAATCACTTCTTGCAGCTATCTATCTGCTCTCAAATACTCTAGCCCCTCCCTATACTTCCCTGGAGCTCGGATTAGGGCCCTCAACCATATCGCGCTCTATTCGGAATGTATCCGGTCTCACTGCGCAGGCACTCAAACGATTGTACAATTCTACCGGGGATCCGGGAGATGTCGCCTTCGCCGCCAAATCCAACTTGAGAACGCTATTGCCACATCCTCCATTACTCGTTAATGACGTTTACGGATCCCTTTTGAAGATTGCCCGTTGTAAGGGCCAAGGAACTACAAAAGAAAAGGAGAAAATCGTACAAAAGCTTCTCCTTGCAGCTACAGGAGAGGAAATCCGTTTTCTTACACGCACGCTCTCCCAGAATCTTCGCGTCGGCGCCGTGAGGACCACTATCCTCTCGGCCTTATCTCGTGCCATGGTTTTGATACCTTCCACTCATTTCACCAACAAACCATCCGAATCTTCTCTGCATCTTACGGCAGAACTTCTTGAGAATCGCAAAACCATACCAGCCATCAGCAGGCATAAAACCTTGGATCATGGCCCAGATGAATTTGCAGATAGGTTTAGGCGGGCTGAGAGCCTCCTTAAACGGGTGTATGTTCAACACCCCAATTACGAGCATATTGTAAATGCTCTACTTCAGGCCGGTTTGGACAGTCTAGAGGAGAGAGTCCATCTTACAATCGGTGAAAATTGATCGTTTGAAAAGTTTCAATCCATTAGTAACCTTTATCTTGACTTAGGTATCCCCCTACACCCTACCCTCGGGTCTCCAACACGTTCATTAGAAGAAGTCTACGATATTTGTCAAGGTCGCCCTTTCGTTGCAGAATTCAAATATGACGGACAACGTGCTCAAATACATGGTTTTAATGAGGGAGGAACTATCTCAGTTAGCCTTTTCTCGCGTCATCTTGAAGATATGACAACCAAGGTATCCCTCTTTTTGATTATAATATGATTTATGTTGACGATAGACAAGTATCCTGACATAGTCCAATACGTGAATGCTTTTTTCCATGATCATCCGGAAACAACGTCGTTCATCATGGATACTGAAATAGTCCCTATTGACCCGGACGGAGGTCTCAGATCGTTCCAGGATTTGTCTAATCGGGCACGTAAGGATGTTCAACTCCAGGATGTCCAGGTCTTTGTATCTATATTCGCTTTCGATCTGATGTATCTCAATGGAGAGGTAAGCATAATGAACGATCTTGATATATAAATGTCATGCTAAAGAGGTCCTTCGAGATACTCTTAGAACGGACCTTTCGGGAAAGAAGGGATCTTTTAAAATCTCGATTTCCTCCATTCATCTCGGCCGATGAACATTTAGCTCGATTTCATCACGTTGAGAGCTGTATAAGTACGGTGGGGAGAGATGCTATCGAGACATTTTTGGTCAAGGCGATAGAAAGTCGTTGCGAGGGGTTGATGATAAAGGCAGGTGTTTTTGGGATGATTTTTCTGGTTGACATACTTATCCCTGCACAACACAGCTACTTGATAATGAGCCAAAGCAAGAGGGTATTAAAACTTGCGACAAACCAGCCAAATCTCGGCGAAAGCCCCTTCCCGCGACTTACGAGCCAGACAAGAGAACCTCCGCGTGGTTAAAGTTAAAGAAAGATTACGTCACTGGTTTCGGAGATACACTAGACTTGATACCTATCGGCGCCTGGCACGGAAACGGACGGAAAGCGCAATGGTGGAGTCCCATACTTTTGGGTTTATGGCAACCTGACTGCGGACGTATCGTGGCAGTGTCCAAATGCATGTCGGGTTGGTGCATCGACCCAGAACTCACACCTCATCATTTAACCTTGTCATCCCAGGCTTCACGGATGCCTTTTACAAGGCATGAACCAGTCCTCACTGCGTATTCAGATTCCCTGACTAATCAGTACCTCAGGACTTGAGTGAACGGTACCCGCTCTCAGAGGCCTCAGATACATGTTCACAACAGCCGCTATGGAATTGTGACGTTGGAGGTTGGGTTACTCCTTTTTTTCTTTGTTTGAATCTTTTTCATCTTGAAATCCATAAAAGGTTTGATACCTGAGGTTTATCTCAAACCAATGGAAGTGTGGGAAATCCGAGGTGCCGAGTATGTATCTTCTCATTCTTAGAAGTTTTCATCAGGCTGAGAATTGTTTTCAGTATAACTCTCAGTCCTGTCTCAGTCGCTGCGAAAGGTTTAGTAAACACATCTAGAGGCTTGAGTATTCGTTTTCCTAGATTCATCAAAGTACGAGAGGATAAGTCGATCGAACAAGCAAGCACACCAACTTTCTTGGCGAAACTTTGGAGAAATCAAGAGGCAAGGGGGATCAAACAAAACTATAACGATGAAGGCATGTTGGTCGACGTTCAACTCTATTTCGAGTCAAACTCTGGATCAGAACTCGAAGATTCGCTTGAGGATGGCGACTGACCACATTATCTATCCATAGTATCTTGTGAAATATCTTTCGTAATACACTATGACTATGACGTAATAGATACAATTGTCCGCAACACTCCAACTAACAACCCAAATATCGGTATTCACTCCTTGTAATAACATGCATTCAGGCTTGTTCCCATTTTTTACCGCCGCCTTGTGTGTTAGCTTGGAGGTGGCGCTTGGCACCGGAACAGTTGAGGACGCTGGTATCAGGACCTCATGACATAATTAATAATGTAATCCTTTTGCAGCAGTAATTGCTCGTAAACTTGTAGATGACTCGAGGGACTCTATTGGGACAATGGCCACAGTGTATCCCTCAGATCACCCGAGGCTTCCAGGTTTGTGAATACCCAGTGGAAAGAGAAGCTATGTCACTCACTAACCGTGCTGCTCAAGGTTCTCCGTTTTCGCTGCAGGAGTATTACGCTGGGTAATCGTTTCCCATGGAAACTGGCGAACAGACTTTTCCCTTATCGGCACGTAGTTGTTATAAGAATGGCTCTCTATCGCTACTCGTCTTTACAATCTCGCGCAACATGGTCAGAACATCCTCGGAACACCTGGCCAAGCACCCTCTATGTCTAACACGTCAGAGTTCTCTGCAGCTCCCAATCCCAGATTATCTTTGATGGGAAATGTGACAATATTAAAGGATGGGCATAGCATGCCAGATCAGGAGTTTTTTCCGTCGATGTTGTCTTAACAAACGTCAGACGCCAAGTGGTGGCTTCCTTATGGTGGAGACGGAGTACACTCTGTGAGTGAGTGTCGGCATGATTGAATTGTACTCATGTCACTGTCTAGTCATATTGGGCCCGGTTCGACCCTCATGTAAAGCTTTCAAGTATTATTCATCTTGTCCCCTCCTTACTGATCGATTGTCCCTTAGAGCATATACTTTGTGGGTGGTTGTGGAGGGTAAGTTGCTCTGAATCTATTGACCATACCTTGACAACGGTAACTACAAATAATTAATCAAATATGTCAAGCAGCATTATATCGGTCATAATCCCCTCACATTGTACCAGTCAGCCGCAGAAGTCATTCAGGGAAAGGCAAATCACGATCTACTGTTCGATCAACATGAAATGAAGTTAAGAGGTCCATGGATGATCTATCTTACCCACGTTCAACCATTATTGTCCAAGTTAACTGGACCAGGTCGACACAGTACTCTGTAAGACCTCCCGAAAACTACAACTATCTGGGTTGTCGGAATTTATACTAAAAATTGTGTCAATGAACTGATTTGCTTTTCCGTGTCGGAGAAAAGACATCCAATCAGAATCCCTCTCCTTCACTGGCAATTGAGATTGCAACAGCCCGTATGAATTGACGAGCTCAAATTTGACCCTCAGGAGGACGGGCTGGGTTACGGTCATAAAGGAAGACGACGCTTTCGTTTCTAAGCAGCGGATAATCTCGGCACAGGAAGGTAATGAACTTTTGGCCGCTTGAGAAGACGCGCTTGTTTCGATAGAATGTAGGTTTATACTTTCTTCAGTCCGTGTTACTCGAAGTGCTCTAGCACGCGCTTGTACTCTGGCTTGTCCGCCACGTACTTGCTCATGACTGGCGTCAATTAAAAGTTTCCGGCACAACATAACCTTGAACCTGTAGGCAGCAGTTGACGGATACAAATTGGATAAAAACGCTGGAAGCTTTTCCAACCCTGCGGCATTCAGGTGACTGTAGACTGATGCAACGAACATCGAAAAGTCCAAATGTGGCGTAGCTAAGAGATTGATCAACTGCTCTGTGTCAGCTGAGGTGTTAATTGCAATCACAGCCACTGACCAGCGTCATGAGTCGAGAACCCAACGTCTGGCGTCTAAGGTCAGTTTGCTCCATGCAAAATAAGATTATGCGCAAAGGGATTTCCGCATCCCATCTCGGTCCTGTCCCGCTCCGAGGGGGTGGGATCTGTTGTAGAAGAAGATTGGAAAAACGACCTTTACAATGTAGAATGTTTTACAAAAAGAAACCCTGACTAGACATTGATAAACTGACCTGAAGCACGGGAATCGGCTAGCATTTCATCTTGTTCAAAAAGCAGGACGAGCCAACCAAGGGTTGACCAAGCATCACCACCGACAATCGTGTTTTCAAAATCATTCCCAGTATCATCTTCCTTGTAATTGTGTGGACGTTTTCTTGCGTTGTCGTATGACATGTGAAACGTTTGTCTGCGCTGAGTATATCCTTGTGCAAGAATACTCCAACAGCTTTTGGCCCTTGAGATGCACATGGATTGGGGGCCTATGACGGACTCAAGCGAGCCGTCATCACCAGCCTGAGCGAGCGACTCATCCTTCCTGGGGTCACCATAGAACGGCAGGGCGGCACCAATAGCTTCAGGAGAATTTGTTATTGCAAATGAGTTTAACAGGCGACGTGCAGCCAAGACAGCCGTTCCAGATGGGATGCGCTTCTTCAGACTAGCCTTACTAGGGGATAACGGAATATCTGCGATAACAATGTCGTGTGTAGAAGGAGGATGCTCAGGTTGAAGACTGATATATATGAGTTGGCGAATGTGTGAACTAAAGATTAATTGAGGATGGTTGAACCCATCAACCACGATAGTCACTTACATGGCTGGTTTGTAACTTGGAGATCTTAACAGATCCAGGAGACCAATGGCAGACTCAAACTGACCCTCCTCCAAGCATGTGTCAACTAGCCCACGTTGGTGTGTGCTCATCTCGTGCTCGACAGTCCCGCCGCGGTGTTCTACAGTGGACGGCATCGTTGCTGGAAAAGGTTCTAAACACGTGACGTCGCGTCTGATTGTCACGCTGATGATCATCGCGTAAATTTAAATAACCCACAGATGGGCCAGTTCGATAATATAGAGATCTATAACCCAAACTCAGAGCAACCCTCAAAGTTGCATATCGACCTTACATTTTCATCCCTTGCAAGTAAAACTGTCAATCAGAGACGATGTCAAAATCTGATGACAATCGAAACAAATAGCCGTACATAGCGTGTGATTTGGCACCACAATCGAAACGGTGCTTATGTCTTTGATCCTACGTATCCACAGGCTCACGAAGCCCCGATTCCTTCTACCGGTTCCAAGGTTACTTTCTACCATGGATACTGGCTTATCAGGACCAATCGAAACTTCAATTCATGCTAAGGTATCTTCGCTATTCTAGTCCTTTTCGTTCGACTCAATCGTCTTGTCGTGTAGCTTGTACGATCCTTACAACCTACATCATTAACCATTACGAACGATTCGTGGCAACACCGGCATCATGCACCAATGCGAGCCCAAGGCGGAGGTAATGGAGAAACACGTAGGTCTCGCAGATAAGTTCTAGCTGCTGTCATCATGACAGAAAATCTAGACTTTTCTGTCCATATTGTCTCGGACGCATTCAAAGGAAAGGTAAGTTTTGTGATATCTTCCCTCTTGGAACTTTTTGGTTTAACTTCCTTCAGACAACCATGCAGCGACACCGCATGGTATATTCTGTTCTCTCCGACGAACTTGCTCAGGGACTACACTCTCTGTCTCTAAGGACTGAAACGAATGCAGAAATACAGTAATTTCTAATTGTATATCCCGAGTGATTCGCGTGGATTGCTTTCAATCGCTCGAGTTTCAATCTGGCATCAACTGTAACTTTGAATGGAGACCGAGGTCCTTGTTTTCCCAATCATCAAGGGATGTAACCAGTTTCTGGAGACCACTTTTCCGCAACAGATCAAATAAGCAGGCTTGGTCATGGTCACGGTCAAGATATCATCTGTGGATAACAGAATTAGTCATGATCAACGCATACCTTCGCAGCCAATCTAACTACCGCGAGTTGCGTATCAAAGCAGTACAGACCTTAGGAAACATTGCAGTGTTGGCTGCGCTGACTGTACTTACTGCGAGGTAACTTAGGGGACGCTCGACAACCAGTGCTCAATATATATACTAGTTAACTATGAGCAAATCATCTCATTCAACTTGATCGTGCTACCTTTACCATGTCGTCGTGCTCGAACGATCGTTCACCTACAGAACGCTTAACCCTTCCGTCTATCCGTGATCTCTTCTATGGTGTGTAATATTTGGTGCTTGCCAAAGCATTGTCAGGGAATAAAGAGTATTGCGATAGATTTACGCAAATGTCATGACTCTCCATCTCTGACGCTTGCTCGGTTGCGCGTCACTGATGACTTTGATGACTCTTCTGGTCATGTTCCCGTGCGCCCCAGTTCTTCTCTAGGTTTCTCTAAGCCCCACGAAGGACTCCATCAAAGGTCTTATGTTCAGTACGAGTCACGCGAAATTCATTCAGACCCACAACAGTCACTCTTTAAGCCTCATTGCATTTCCCACTCTCTCAAACGATCGTTCGAACCACACTCTACTCATGTATCACGTCCGTTTGAAGGATATCATTCAAGAATATGTCCTTCACCTTTTCCACCAGAGTCGGTAACAGGTCATGCTCCCCAGGGGTCGATGTTACGCAGACATCTTTCGTTCAATTCCCTCTCTACTTCCTACGGCTACCCCTCTGCAGCCCTCCCATCTGATCACGAACGACGCACACCTATTCCCCGCTATGACTCCAAGGCTTCTTCCGATTTCTCAACCCAAAACCAGATATCCAGACATCCTTCTTGGCCCGGAGAAATATCGACAGTAGGCCCCTCTATGAGAGTAACGGAGGACCAGCAAACTTCTGTCGCACGATACGGTGAAATTAGGCATCAGGAAATTTCTTTTACCTCCAGAGCCCCAGAAGATACTCACGGCAGTTTATCCTCATTGAAATATGAATGCAGCTATTGCGGGAAGGGTTTCAATCGGCCAAGCAGCCTTAAGGTGAGTCTTGACCCTGTTTTACTACCCATACGCTTATCGCCTTGCCACAGATCCATCTTAATAGTCATACAGGGGCCAAGCGTCAGTCACTGCATATTCCAAGTGGCTGTCAGCTTTCTGACGAGCTAATCTGCTTAGCATTTGTGTGTCCGGTGGAGAGTTGTGGCCGAAGTTTTAGCGTTCTCAGTAATATGCGAAGGCATGCCCGTACCCACACCCAGACCCCATTGCACACGGTCCCTTCTAGTGACGATGAAGGCGAGCGTTCGTGTTCATTTACCGGTTCAGCTCCGCCGTCGGCTACTCTGAGTACCCACTCCCGCAGCAATAGCACCGCCTCTGTTTCAAGTACGGGCTCACGGAGGAGTCATGCCTCGGATGATCCCACTGCACAAGATGAAGCTCGCCCGGAGAAACGTTCCCGCATGAATCCGCACTAACGGATTTTTGACGACAAAGCCTCACTATACGGCTACGAACAGTTGCACGATCTCAGGAACTACGTGACCTTATTAATTATCAATCTTGAACCTAGTTTCATTTTATCTTCATTAGCTTCCTTCCTATGACCTACTACTTAGCTCACTAACTTATTATGACATATTGCAGGGCTATTTGTTGATTTCTTGATGTCGTAATCCGGAAAAAATCTGTATAATTTTGTTCCCGTAGTCAAGCACACTGTATTTGATATCACATACGCAATGAATCTCCCGTCTCGCAATAGAGGTTCAAACAACGTAATGGTTCAGTTTGAAGTTGGCATCACACGTTTACGAGATCGGTGAAGTTATGACGGTAAGATCCTGACAGGCATCGTGTTGTAGTCGTGTTCTGGAAGTTCCATACCTGAGTCGGTGGAATGTTAAAATTAGTGTTCACCTCCGTTGTGGGGAGAAACCGGTGAGTGCCAATTAGCCGTCTGCCATTTTACCTTGGTCAGATACGTGTAGGCTCAGGTACATTTCAATACATAGGTTCCAATCTTTTCTTGACATAGGTACGACTCGTAGACAGGGTCATCAGTGTCATGCGAACACTTATGTCGTAATCATCCGTTGCATCGAGATGGCGCGACCTTTGCCCGCTCCCTCGTGTTTCCCGAACTGGTCATCCCCTGACTATCTCTTCATCATATATGCCTGGTAAAGGACCAGGAGCCTTCAGAGGTAAGTCATTAAAAGAGCTCTCATGAGGGAAGCTTGCAGAAGTCGATGCCCTCTAACAGTTCAATCTTTCGGCGCCATGTATCTCATCCTGAAGTATCAAGTCGCGATTGGCGTCGACAGGCGTGCTGTTCGCAGGAATAAGCGGGTAACACCTCCCATCAGGACACCGCGGAGTCAACTGGAAAAATCTTTGGACACCTTGTCGGTATACTATCCGAATCAAATGCCGCGTGTCTTCAGGGTGCCGAAGTTCGAGGAGGTAGGGGGAAGGATGTCGGCTGATTCTATGCCAACCGATGCCACGGGACCAAGGATGGACCTGTAAGTCGATGCCACCATTGCAAAAGAGACATTGAAAGATGTGATCATGTCTTTGATACGCTATCATTATTCAGAATAGATATTGATCAGGAAAGTAATTGCTCCGCTTGACTTGTGTTACAATCGGACACAGTGCGGATGTTCGCGAGCCCAAACCATTTTCAGGCTTATAAAAGAGCTGTTACATCGAGTTGATCTCCGCATGAGGCTCGAGGACGAAACCGGAAATCGGGACTACTGCTCCCGGTCAAGGATTTTGAGCGGGTGACATGACGCTAGCGAAGAGAATATGAGAATGACGATAAGTTTGTGATGGAGATACCAGACAGATTTACCGACTTGTTGACTAATGGAGGGAATCTGCGTCTCATAATAAGGAGAGCGGTAACAAGAGTCATCCCATTGAACGAACCCGTAGAGACGTTCATATATAACGACTCCAAAACTCCACCAATCGCAAATATATGGATAAGCACGGTTGCAAATGACCTCAGGAAATATTGAGACTAGGACTGAGGTGACTGAGACAGATGTTCAACCAATCTTTCTCCGATGTATTTCGCGCCACGTGAACAACACTCTTTCCCCTTGTCCAATACCAATCAGATGATGTCCTTGTGATACATGTGACATGTACCTTTGCCGTTAGCAATCCCATGGCTGACTTCGAGAGATGCCATGTTTGTGCAGAATGATGCAATCGTCATTCGTAGTCTATAGGGGGGACGTGCTTCAGAACCCGAAAGGAGTGGGAATTAAGTATTCACACGAAGTATGATGTGCCTAGCGGAGATCAGTCCCTGTTGCGTTCAAAATGATCAACTTTTGGAGTAGAGCACAACAAGCAAAATAACGACTAACACCAGACCGAACTCGCGGAGTTTCATGTGGCTTTGGAGACCGAATAGATGTTCCGCAGTCTCAAAAGAGAGTGGGTCATATTCTTAGTGATACTACGTTCGTACAGTGTTACTTTGGATGAAGCCAAGTTTATGACACGGCTCGATAGCGAGGATCATCTGTTACCAAGTCATGAAAAAGTTGGTCTGGAAATACTTCAAAAGAAAGAAAGATAAGTTAGTCCCGTGCCTACTTCAGCAATGTTCGTCGAAGACATCTCGTTCAATCAAGGAGTTGACGAAGTCACCACACCTCGTGTATTTCAGAACCTGGATTAATACTGAACAATGAAATCGAGATGAAATCAGCTTTCGAATATGATAGATTGACAGGATGATAGAAGTACTGATAAGATAAAGCTCATCTCGATTTTGAAAATTATAGTATAGCCTCACTATCCACCTTGACACCAATGGGTGAGCTAACCATAGATGCCTATTCAAGGACACGAATGTGTTCCCCCTGACCTTTACACAGCGTATCAATTTTTCGTACCTGTAGGCTATTGTTATTGCGGAAAATTCCACTGGAGGGAAAGAGATCATGTTACCTGGTGCTTCATCACATATAAATTCCTGTCGATTGCTATTTCCCCAAACGTTCGACAAATGCATTATCATCAATTTCCCACCTTTGTTCAGGATAATAGTCAAGACTCACTCTTCTGCCAGCGACCTGGTAAATATTCTTTCTCTGTCTGATCGATTCTATCTTCTCCCATCGCCATCGTAAGCCTGCGTTGCTCGCGGAACGGAGGGTGCTGAAAGAGCGGGAAACAAAGTTCCTTGCATTAGACCCATGCAAAAACAGCATTGTTAAAGCGGCTACGGAGGGTATAAATTTATCCAAGGAGATCCACGTTCTCAGGGAAAAACTGTTCTCTTGATTCCCTTAGCGAACTTTAAAAAGACTGCCACCAGACTGGAAATTAGAGTTACTCGGGCGGGGGCCGTCTGGAAGAAACGGTCCAACAGTATTCTCATGAGCTGCGCCAGTCAGGCGAGCAAATGATCACAAATGTGCCAATGACAACTTCGTAGAACAAGCATCTTTGGGAGTTTCCTCATACCAATCGCTCTTGAGAGGCGAGGAAAACTTGAGGATTCCATTGGCAACTTGTTCTTGGTTTGCCTGGTGAACACGATCCTTAGTTGTGTTTTCCCAGCATGGATCCCGAGACAATATAAAAGTAGAAGCAAGGAGAAGTCCTAGAAGCCTTACTTTCGATCTTCTCGTCTGTCAAGTTCCCGTTTTGTCAGTAGAGCCTCTAGTTGGTCTGCGTCGAATGCCATGATGAGCAAGATGTCTGGAACACAGGAGAATGAAGTCAAACTCAGGCAGCGTGAAACTCGAAGGGCAAGAAACGTATGTAATATCTGTAGGCAATTTACTGTTTTCAAACATTCTTTGCCGATGCTGCGGGCGGTGCTCTTGTTGGACTAGGGTGGATGTCCTTCAGCCACAATTGGATCTGGCCCATCTAGAGTGGGCATGGGGGCGTGGGAAGTCTCCAGACAATCTTAGAGGCGACAGAGTGTGTGTTATGGCCAAAAATGGTAGAAGAGAAGGTGCCTACCGGAACATTTACTGAATCTTGTTTCATCATATTTATTGGGTTGCTGAGCAACAAAACTAGCGTATGTATAGGACGTGAGCCGTTGATCTATAAGGATATATGCATCAGGAGAGGGTAAGGATTAGTAGGCGTAATCCCAATTTGACGCTTCGGCGGGTGAAGGTAAAGGGTGGTGAGCCATGAAGCTACATCCTGGACCAGTGGCGCAGAAGGTCAGAAAGGGCTTAGCTAACTAAGAGAAAACGAGTCAAACGTTTATTTGACGTCCGTCAAATGGTTGCAACGGTGAAGGCAGCCTCATCGTAGCGCACTTGTCCTTTGTAAATGCACAACTTACAACCCACGTGGAGATAATCTTCTATGTAGTGACTTTCTCCATGGAGAGTCCTTTCAATTCAGGCGCATCACCGACGGCTGCCAGCGGCTGCCTCACTATTGCCAACCCTCCGTCGCCATGATCAGCATGAATGAATGATCTCTGCGGCAAATCTCAATCTGACCTCGCTGCTTATGCAGCGCAAATTACCTCTGATCGACGTTCATTGACCCTTAAATAGCTTACCAAGTTGAAACCACCTCACCCTGTCTTCAATCGAGATCCAACTCGCCTCCACGTTTTTAATTGGAAATGTAACGTTAACATAACCGAAGAAGACCGATCACTATTCTTGCCGGTTCAAAACGGTGTATACGCGGCCGAGTCAAGATTAGTACGTATTGCGAACTTCCTTGCTCCCATTTCTGTTCGCAGCGACCGTTAGGGGTATTGTGTTGCCTACTTGTCTCAAGCTGTGGAAAAGAAGCGAATAACTCGCCCCTCGACACGAGGCAAAACACAGGTTCCAGGCGTCAAGCCGATCCAATTTCACTCGTGTTTGCTAAAATGTCACGACTCGGATTGGATTCGGGCAAACGGGCTACGTTCTGCGAAGCCTTCCATAGCGCTGTGTTTCCCAAACGAACAATAACAAGGGTTTTCTTTAAAACTCCCTTGGCCTGGAGCCCTACATAATCCAACCGATTTTAGGCTTCTGCACTGACTGCCTCTCCAAACGGCGCTTAACGCGTGTCCAAGTGTCCAGCCTGACCTCAAGCAGGCCTCGTGTAACCATAAGTGCATGCCCACCTCCGCCCGTTCCATCCCTGATCGTTTGAAGTGTTATCGCATCGACAAGCGATTGACTCGTGTTCTCTCCTACATATATCCTGCAATTCCTCTTCATCTTTGCTTCACTAATATTCTCTTTCTTCCCTTTTTAACTATCTTCTGCTAATATGTCGAACGATCGGTTTATGAATAGTTATACAAAACCTAGAACTCCAGATCATTCCCAAGGTTTCTTTCAGACGGGACAGGGTGGGCGACCTGTTGTCCTCCCTCCTATCTCATCGTTCAATTCAACCTTACCGTTAACAGGTCTGTCCTTCTATTAATGTTCGAGGCCGATAGACTCAATTCTTCCGTACTCAGTGCCGTCATACCCTCCCCAATGCACACCTCGTTCTTCACCAGCGAGATATGAGGTCAATCACCAAGTGCTATATAATTACTGTAAGCTTTCCATCGTGGATTCGGAAGAGCCATTGTCGCTATCTTATTGCTCGCCAATTTTCAGCCGCCGAGCCTGCAACGTCATACCCCTTCTACGACACTCATGAACGTTACCCCACATCCTCGCAGAACTACAACTATACGTCTAGAACTCCTCCACCCATTGTTTCTCACCCGCCAGAAAATCGAAAGCTCCCTCAGCTGTCCACCAGTAGTGGGAGTGGATGGTCGACGACTCCATACATGACAACGACTTCATACCAGTCGGGCAGTAGCATTCGTTCTCCTACAGCCTCTTATCCTGGACTATACGCGTACCCACAGACGACTCAAGGCAGTAATTACACGTACCTCCCGACCCAAGATCATAGCCACATCCAAATTCCATCTATGAACCCATCAGCTTACAACACGGACCCGTACGGATATTCGGACACATCTCGCAGTGAACATCATCGTTCGTCTTCTCCGTATGGCCGCAGTTCATCGCATGGGGTTCCCACGTCCACTACGCCTCCCCCAGTCTCTCCGACAACCCCAGAGGAGTCGACAATCAAAAAGAAGCGCAAGCGCGCCGACGCTCGTCAGCTTAAAGTGCTTAACGAAACCTACAATAGGACCGCGTTTCCTTCTACTGAAGAGCGGCTTGCACTAGCGAAAGAACTTGATATGACTGCACGCAGTGTTCAAATATGGTATGCAATTTTTTTCTTGTTCGGAAGCTATTGATACAACGACAGCTCGTCACATTAGGTTCCAAAACAAAAGACAGTCAATGCGGCAGACTAACCGCCAGTCATCTACCATGGGATCTTCCTCGTCTCAACCGTTCTCTGTGAGCGGACAGGATTCACTGGAAGAACTCGAGCACTCGGGTTACGGGAATCCTCTGGCAGCCGCCGAGGTAGTGTATGCCTCGCGGCAATCCCCAGATACTTCGAGGTTATCCCACGTCCCACAGTCTTCGTCCCAACGTCGTGTACGACATGAAGAACCAGAGCACCGCAAGTACTATTAATCAGACCTCGTCTTGACCTTCGACATAGTTACGGCCGATTCTCATTTCATTTATCTTGCTTGTTTATCATACCCCGAAGCGGCTATTTCCCCTTAACCTACGTATCTTTATATTAATCGACACTCTAAAGTCCTAGCCTTTATGTACATATCCGCTCCTGATCTAACCTCGTATCTATCCAGAGCCGCCAGACCCACATCTACCTTACAACATCGATTTAGTTTATTTTATGTAATCATATACACTTTTTCCTGGTGAATTATCAAAGTGGTTGTATACTAGTAGTTGCGGCATAGAGCGCCACGGTCAATCGTTGTTTATAACAGTTGGTGTGAATGGAATCACTTCGGTTGATTGACCAGCCTGGCCGAAGGATAAGAGATAAGTTGGATTCCAAATCAATGTGCATCCAGTGTGATCCGGCCACCGATATCTCATTCTATTTGTAAACCCCCGATCTCTGTAATGAACAACCCGCGGGAGAGGCGCAAGAAGTCTACTCAGTGATGATTTGGAGCTGAGAAAGGAAGCTTTGATAGTGATTATGTAGGTATGGTCACAAATCAGGTATCCCGCGTTCAGATCTCGCCATCTTGAGCTACGGGAAAGGAACGCATTGTCAATTGTCCTAATGGAACACGGACCGCCTGCGGCAGAGGTCCGAGCTGAACTGCTCACAGCCCAAAATGTTCCTTTCGTCTCCGTCGCAGTGGTTCACGACGTCCCTCGACCAGTACAGAAAGTTACGGGGGGGGGGGGGAAGGCCTGGAATATTAAAGGTTCCAGAATCAGTGCAACGTTCGGCCAAGAAACGCCGTCGTATAGTCCATGAATGGAGACAAGATATGGCTTTGCGATGGTTGACTAGAGCCCGAGACAGCGATTTTCACTTTTGACTTTGTGAAATCGAATGAGATTAGAGAGCGAAATGGAAAAGTGAATACACTCACGCGCGACTTGGGTAATTGTGGAGTGACAGAGCGAAGTGTAACACTATGAGATCAGATCTCGGCAAGAAAACTCTCGCACCGGAGGAAAGTATGTTCGCGTCGGAGGAAAGTCCCTTGCGTCGGACCAAGTATATCGAATATCTCCTTGAGTCACAGGGGTCTATTTGCCATAATGTCCCAAGCCAACCGAACTCGTTGATTGTCGACACAAAAGCACTCGACATAACTGTAGATATGCGTACCACTGTGGTAATCCCTGTTATCAGTATAGCCTCTACAGAACCTTGCAAATTACCCAGGGAACGAGAAATTCCTGTCTGATGTTCAAATATTTCGATATGACGAAGAAGTTCAAGGGACCTCATCGAGACTTGACAGTGGCCGAGCCCATCGAGCCGAGCAGGGGGAAAAGATGAAAATCCCGGTGCTGACAAGAAGAACATCCACAGGAATTTGCGTATAACTGACATCGTTGATTTACCATAGGCCCGCCACGTTTAGGCATAATAGGGTCCGCAGCCCATAATCCGAGCGCAACAAAGTCACCCCACGCGCGGGAGCCAATACATTATGCAGTAGACTGGATAGAACATTCAAGACATGCATTTACTTGCTACACAAGACCATTATGTTGATATTAAGGAGTCAAGCAAGATTAGTGAAGCTACGGAAGCAGAAGTTTGCCCATCCTCAGCGTCCTCACTGCACCACCAGAGCTGTTTCGTGGTTCTACACAATGGGAAGCTCATTGAGTACTATCCAGAAGATAGAATACATAAATAGTTTTCTGTACACAGCACAATACGTAACGGGTATCTCGAGTGTTCTGTTCGGAGGTCACCGTGACGAGCCCTCCTAGTTACGCAGTATACTATTTTTCCCCCTGAGCGAAAAAAAGCGGTTCATTGGTTAACACATGTAAGTTCAGTATACTCAGCCTCATTTGCTTACACGCACTGAGGCTATAAGCTACTCCTCGTTATCCGTTTGCTTATAGACCTAGAATGTAGCCTTCTTTTCGTTGTGTCTTTTCCGAAAACACAAATAGATGACACGCTCCTTTTCATCGTTGTCTTTCTCAAGTCCATCGTTTCTCGATAAGATTAGATTGTCTTCAGCATCTCTACAACCACATGCCACCGATGTCAGAGATTCAGACGACAATTACGCCTCACGATCAGCAGACATACGTTCAAAGGAGGTATCCTACTCTGGAAGAACTTGATGCGACTATCAAGAAAGCCGTCGAGGCACAGAAGAGGTGGGCACAAGTACCACTTGTTGAGAGGATTGGTATCGGCCGCAAGTTCATCGTTTGCGTCTTGATCTTCATCCTGTCTCTGGTGTACTTATATCCTGTGTAGGAACAGTTTGAATTGATGCAAGATGAGATCCCATTGGATCTGACACTCCAGATGGGCAGGTGTATACTATATACCATATTTCTGCCACCACGATTGTTGATCGCTAGCTTTCAGACCCGTATCACAGGGCGCAGGCGAAGTTCGTGGATTGATCGAGCGCGCAGAGTACATGCTTTCTATCGCGGAGAGTCAGCTCGCAGATGTGCAACTTACAGATACGGATAAACTTGGATCCAGGAGATTCATTAAGCGCATGCCGCTTGGTGTCGTGTTCGTAATAGCGCCGTGGAAGTATGTTCCCTTTCCCTATTTCTTTCAATCGTAGGCTGTACCAAACTGCTTTGCATTCAGTTACCCATATCTAACATCAATCAACTCCGTCCTCCCCGCCATAATTGCAGGCAACACTGTCCTCCTCAAACCATCCCCACAAACGCCCCTTACGGCTGAACGTTTCGTAGATGCGCTAATCAAGGCAGGCTTGCCGAAGGATGTTGTACAGGTGACACATCTGTCCTTGGAGCTTGCGAGGCATGTCGTAAGGAGTCACGGAGTGGACTTTGTCAGTTTTACGGGGAGCGTGAAGGGTGGACGCGAGGTGGGGAGGGCGGCTACAGAGGGAGAGGGATTCAAGGGTGTAGCACTCGAGGTGAGTGATTTTTCGGAGGGGTTTGGGAAAGGGTGCTCATGGGGTTTGATTATAGCTTGGTGGAAAGGACCCGGCGTACGTCAGGGGGGATGCAGATTTGGAATATACGGTTGCTGAATTGGTGGCTGGTGTGTCAAACGTTCACCTGTTTTTTAGAGGAGTTCAAGCTTATCTGTGGATTTATCTGTGGATTGCTAGGCGCGTTCTTCAATTCGGGACAGAGTTGTTGTGCGATTGAGGTATGTTTTGGTTTCTCCGTGAGGGCTGAAGATCAACCTATGATTCACAGCGCATATACGTTCACGACTCGCTGTTTGATGCGTTTGTGAATCGTTTTGTGGAGATGACCAAGGTGAGCACGTTCGATGATGATTTGATCGTTCAGCGGAGACTGAATGGTTAAGACATACCGACTCGGTGACCCTACGGATCCTTCGACAAACCTCGGTCCGGTGGTCAGTTTGGCTAGCGCGGTGCGTATACGGAAGCAGGTTGATGATGCGGGTATGTGTCCTCGCAGCTATATTGTTTCTATATGTTTGGCTAATAATGGTGCTAGTTGCGGCGGGTGCGAAGAAACTTGTGCCGGAAGAGCTGTTCCCTATCGCGAGACCGTGAGTTGTTGATCATCTTCGAGTTTCAGTGCGTACATCAATGAGGGCCTAGGGGAACGACGTATGTTGCGCCACAGGTCCTTATTGACGTCAATCACTGTAAGGTTTTGCTTTTCTGGGTCTTGAGGTGAGGATTTACTTATCACCGCATAGGTATGGATGTAATGAAGGTTCGTCAAGGTTCCTTTTCGGCCGGCTATAGTCGATTTTGAAACGTGTAGCGGACAGGAGGAGAGCTTTGGGCCAATTGTCGGAATCATGAAGGTGATGTACATTCTACATCATCGGCGTATAATGCTGATGGATCTTCAGGTGTCTTCTGACGAAGAAGCCCTTACACTAATGAATGACTCGCCGTACGGTCTCACCGCAAGCATATGGACTAATGCGGAGAAGAACGCCGCTTCCGAGCAGGCATTCTTGAGATTGGCTGATGGACTCGAGACTGGGACGGTGTTTCTGAATAGGTGCGATTATCTGGACCCGGCATTGGCCTGGACGGGTGCGAAGGATAGTGGGAGGGGTGTGAGCCTTAGTAAGTTCGGTGAGCGGGATGCATCAATGGCATGGATGAGGTGCTCATCAGATATCGATGTAGGGTATGATCAACTTACGAGGGCAAAGTCGGTGCACATGAAGATTAAGACGGCGTAGAAGTATTAAGTTGCAAGGGAGTTGGACTAGGTTTGTTTAAACGGCGTGCGATAATATGTTCTTGTCTCCTTAAGTCTCTCGATGTCTTATACCTCTTACTTTGTTCTCTCTATGCAAGGAGCATCGAGCCTATTGAAACTTCAAGAAAGAATCGAAGTCTGCAACATCGGAAGGCAACATTGACTTATCGAATTTTGGATCAGACACCCGCTCGATGGAAAATGCAGGACATTCCTCGCAGGGAATTGGACAAGGCATCTTTGAGTGGATTCGAGAAAAGGGACTCTCCACCCCAAGTAGTCTGATTTGGGTGTCTGTAAACCCACTCAAGTCAACATGAAGCATGTCATAAGCACCTTGTTTGGTTGTCATGTATATTATTGCATAATATAAGAGATACATCTAGATTGTATCAATCACTTACAACCGCGACCTCTTAAAGCAGTAATGACATGATCAAAACCAGACTCAAGTCTCTGTGTTCAAATAAAGTTGGGGTCCGTGCGATCACGTGCATTTGCCTGGATATAAATGAATCTTATTGTATATCAGGCCTGATTAGTATTAAGACTAGTTATGCCCCGCGCCTTTGGCATGGCTGCTTGGTTAGGGCTTTGACATCCAACTCAATGCTTAGTTCTGGCCCCAACTTCACTGTATTCAGTTAGGACTTTGATTTCCAAATTCAATGCTTGATCCCAGTCCTAAATTTGCTGTGCTCAGTTAGGGCCTTGATTTTAAAACTCAATGCTTAGTCCCAGTCCCAACTTTGCTGTGGCCAGTTGTAGGGCCTTAATTTCAAAACTCAATGCTTAGTCCCAGTCCTGACATCACTGTGCTCAGTTAGGGCATTGGTTTCAAAACTCAATGCTTAGTCTCAGCTCCAACTTTGTTGTACTCAGTTAAGGCCTTGATTTTAAAACTCAATGCTTAGTCCCAGCCCTAGCTTCACTGTGCTCAGATAGTGCCCTGATTTCAAAACTCAATGCTTAGTCTGGGCCTCAATTTCACTGCACTTAGTTTTATTTCAAAACTCAATGCTTAGTCCCAGCCCCAACTTCACTGTGTTCTGTAGAGTAAAACACCATTTTAATCCTCAGTCACTCCTAGAACAAGTAGTTGACTGTTATTACATTTATATATAAAGTAAAACACTATTTTAGTCTATAGTGAAATGTAAGTAATAAGTCAGGATAAATGTAACTAATGATCATACTCATTCTCAGTCACTTCTAAGCCAAGTAGTTGACTGAGAGTGCAGTATTTGTCTATCAAAAATTCATGAAAAAAAACAAAACAAAGAATAGTAAACATTGGTGTGGTGATGTGCTCCTATGCTGCCTAGCTGCCATACAGAAAACCAAAAGAAAACCTATAAGCATA
>JABCKS010025044.1:7384-30820 GCA_018851325.1 Termitomyces sp. DKA19 | reverse complement strand
GGCAATCCACCAGCTTCTACAGGTCATCTGGCGCGTGATAAAGATAGCATGACGGAAGTGATTGAGGCAGCGACACCGGAGGGTGTGAAAAAGTAGGAACACATAGCACAACCAGAAATTGGAGGGAAAAAGTTCTACATGACGGCACACCGGCTTGCCTCGGGCTCTCTCTGATTGGGTAGGGACCTTTTCTCAATTTCTTCGAGGCACATTTCAAACACCTTGGCTAAGATATAGTGAATAACCAGATCATCTGGTAATTGATCCGAATTTCGACTGACCAACATTCCTATTCTCCTTCGCACTGGTTTCTTGGAATTGGGCATGCAACTGTCCAGCCAACTTCTGGCCTTCATTGAACTGGACTTGACGGCTACGGAAAACAATGACATCAGCAGACGATGAGGTCCAACGGAACTCGGAGACCCGACTTTTGATGCAAATCGCTCTTAGAGCCGACAATGACGCAAGGGATATCTGTGACGCCGCAAAAGTCGACAATCTTATCATAAACGATTTGTATCATCTCGAAAGAGGCGCGGGAGGTGATTGAATAAACCAGGACATATCCGTGGATTCCTATAGCATGCTGAGCGTTCACGGGCGAATATTCATCCTAGCCCTCACATCATAAGGAACTCAATCAAAAGAGAAATCAATCTCACTCGCCTGTCCAGCAGTATCGATGATATGACAGTCGTATTGTACTCCATTGTAGGTGACAGTCTTGATAGACGTAGTCTCGATTGTTGGATAGTAAGCGTCCACAAAATGATTCTATTGAAGGTGGAGGACATTGAGCGCGAGATATTTCCACACAGAGCTAACTGAACTGGCCTCTATAAACTGCTTCACGAGAGAAGACTTTCCTGTTTGAATGGTTCCGTCAAATAGACCCACAAGATAGCTCGATGCGCGCACTGACCGACTGAACGAGAGCCTAAAACTGCGATCTTCCTTCTCTTGAGACTATCTCCGGACATTGCAGGACAAAAAAGTTGTGGGAAAGAATGCCGAAGGCAACCAATTCGTCGACCGGCGTCAACTAAATAGGAGGCTCATCTAAGTTATCCGCAATCTGATTGGCTCCGTGGCCCACGTGATGGTCTGAGCATTAAATGCAGTTTCAAGTTTTGGAGGTTGTCTTCTTCGAGCAGATCCATGGAGGAACGGATAATATCATTACTTGATAAGTAGGATATGATATGTAACAAAAAAAAACGAGATAAGGAAACACTACATGTACACATACACACTAAATACAGACGTAATTTGAAACCGAGCTCGTCATGTGGGCGAGTAGATACCTTATCTTCTATCTATGGAGTTGAAAAGACATACCCTTCACCTGGAAGGGGCTCTTAGGACTCTGCTTGATATTCAGAACCACTGTCTTAAGTATCTGGCGTCGATAGCTCTGTTACGCTCTCGAATGGCGACCTATCGTGGCTACTGACAGACGAGACAGAGGTAAGAGCTTTCATCTTGTATAATCGTTCGGGTATCGGAGGACTGGGCCCGAGCGCGGTGGTGGTCAACCGTCGCGGCGGTGGGGGAGGAGGTGGCTTCTTTCCCGATGTAGTGCTTCTCGCAACTGCAGTTTCTGTCGCACGTCGTGGGAGTGATGGAGGTGAAGCAATGTGAGAGGGGCGCCCGGTGGAAAACTCTGCAGAGGACTTGTTTATACAATCCACCTGGAAATCATCATCGAAACCATTGCTGGAATTCGCAGTCCGAGAGAAGGGCACAAAAGGTTTGTCATCTTCATCACCTCCAAGGCTGCTGATGACGCTCTCAGCATCAGAAGTACCATTGAAGAAAGTGGAGGTGTGGTGTGCGGACAGAGGTCTTTGTCCGAAGTCGTGGTCATCATCAAGATCATTCGAAGAATAAGATATCGAATCGACATTCACATACTCTTGGGAAGTATTATGGTCGGCAGAGGGTACTGTTGATAAAGCAACTGCTCTGAGAGAGGTTGTGTGGCGTCTCGGGACGACAGGTTTCGAAGTAACCTCCTCGACATGAGAGGTTGGGAATAACCCTTTCTTGCCATTCAATTCGCCCATCCACCAATCGTCCAAGACTTCGTTGAGAACAATGACCTCCTCTCCAGCAACAAACGACAATTCGTCTACACCACCAGAGAAGTTATGTATCGCTCGAACGAGCTTCTTCTCCAGAAGATATGGAGGTTTTAGAATCTTGGGCGGAGACTTAGGAGATGCGTCCCTCGACTTGGACAATCGCCGAGTAAGAGAATGGAACGTGCCGGATTTTTTCGATGGTGAGTTGCGCGTGCCATCCTCATCGACCGCTGCCTCGGATTCATCGGCCTCCAAAGGAGAGAACTTCTCCTTTTTCTTGCCTCGTCCAGTCATAGAGTCCATCGCACTCGATGCCCAGCTGGCAACACCTGTACGTTTGAAAGCTTTGTCTTTATCCTTGTCATCCTTCTCCCCAATGGTTGCACCACTGTCTGATCGCTTTCTCGACGAACGGGACGACGGTCTTGATGGCGACCTACTAGGCACGGCTTTTGGGCTCTTTGAGAGCTTGCGAGAGAGTTCGGATTCGGATTCTGGAGAATTTTTGGAGTGTGGAAATACATGGAGAGGTGCGGACGTTCGGCGAGGGGGGACATGCATTAAGGATGACCTGAAAGACGTTGGTTGAAAAAGCTTCTTTGGACGATAATGCTTACTCATCAAACCATTCACTTTTGACATCCTTGAGAACGTTCCGATACTGCTCGACAAAGTGGATTTCTTGATCAAGGAAGCTGGTAAGTTCACGCATTTGATCCATCTCCTGGTCCTGAATGGCGTGCATCTGGGCTTTGACCTCTTCAGAGGTCTCATCACTGCCAACCAACCGGATCAATTAAAGAACGCGTCATGAGAGAAATGAAAATGACATACTAACGGTCCCGAGCCTTCTCCATCTCTTCCTCAGCTTCCCGTTTCTCCTTTTCCTTCTTTCCGTTCTTCAGCTTCTCGTATTTGGTTACAGCCGCGTCGTAGCTCAGCCTAGCATTGGTCAACAAGACGCCAGCAAAAAGTTCGAATGTGTACAGACCTCCGGCTCTCCAGCTTTTTCCTCTGAGCTTCATAGTCTTTGATCCCAGTGGTGTATTGTTCCAAAGAGGCTAGAAAGGTATCTTTCAAGGTCAAGGCAAGCGCTTCCTGAAGCGCAGCAACCTTGCAATGAGCACGTCCAAATTTGACCAGCGATGTACCTAAAACCAGTTACAAAGTATGCCACCTGGTGCAGATATAATACGATTGAAATGCTTACCATATGCCGAATCGTCACCGAACTCCTCTCCATGTACAATCATCACAATACCCAGCGTGTCAATCGGTAACAGCTTCTCACTATCCTCTAAGGCTTCAATCTTCTTCTTCTTCGCAAGGGTATACTGATATGCCCCAGAAGCTGCCAGCAGCCTAGGTCAAATCAGCACAAGGAACTGAGCGGATGACGTTTTCTACGAACTTCATAGCACCGTCCTTCCGCAGCTCAATATCTTTCTCGAGCTCTTGGAACTCCTCCGAAAGTGTCGTCTTGTCCCGCGATGAGATGACTTCTCCAGCCCACTACTCACCAAAAGTGGTGTGATCAGCCCAAGCCCAGCGAAGGCATCCGAAACACAAACCTGGCGAAGCTTTCCCAACTACATTGCAGAAAAACATCAGTAATTTTAGTTCTCACTTGCAAGGTCTACTTACCTGCTTGCTAGCCATTATGGATAGGGATAATGGTGTGGGGCAAGTACGTTCATGCAAAGGGAGTTCCTTTTTTACCCTCGGAGAAATGCGACCGTGATCAGTGAGAGATCAGATCGAACTGACGGAGTTGCCAAGAGTTGCTCAGCGCGCGTAGGGCCGAACGGAGATAAATAGACAATGCAATGGCCCCGAAATCGGTCTTACATCAGCGCACATTATCCGTACATCGTGTTCACTCATGTTCATTCTAACGGTTTTCGCCGAGATTCTTTGCGACTCCGGATGATAAAGTTAAGGTAGAAACAATAGCTCGGGTTGCTTCGATACAATACAATAACAACACTCTTACTGCATGCCCTTGGCCGCCAGACGCATGCCCTCTTGGATGGCAACGGCCTGATGAAAAAATGAGCTGCTACAAATGCTTGTACAGAGACCAGAATTACCTCCTCAACCCAGGGTAATCGGAAGAACTCACTCCGTTTGAGCTCTTCCTGACGTACGGTCATTCCTTCGCTAGGCCCACTACCAAGTACAGTCTCTAGATCCCGAGATTGAGATTCTAGCCAGGTTTGTATGAACTTGGACGGGTCTCGCGCAAAAGACTCTAGGAACGTCTTCTTGAGATGCGAGTTATGTAAAGACTGCGCAAGAAGTGCAATCTCCGAGAAAAGCATCAGACACGAGTTTATAGCCAGCCAGCAGGATAATGGATGATTACTTACTTCGTCATCCATTTTTGTCAACGCTTGTGTACTCTCCTTTGTCTGTGTGACCATAGCTGCCATCCTGTTCTTCAGTGATAGATCCTCCATCTTGATCTCGACATCCCACGCCTGAGGGCGCTCTGGAGGCTGGATAGCAGGATTGATTGTGTAGTGTAGAAGGATAGGATCGGGTTGACTGAGGAAGCGGTTTACAAGTTCAGGAAGCTGTTGAAAGAAGATGTGTTCTCCTCCAAATATCTGCAACAATAATAATGACATCAACGATACTCAATGCAATCTGTCCTATTAACAAAAACGCACTGGTCTTAATCTGTCATCCGCTCTTATCATGCGTCGGTCGGTTTTGTCTTGAAGATTATGAACCTTGATGTAATTCCAGAGCGCCTGAATCGCGCCAATTCTGCTTTCAGAATTTATTCCAAGGACATTGCCTGGATTTTCCACAGGTAAGGTTATGGAAGAAAGGGTATCAAACAAAAAGATACATACTGAGCTCGCCAACAACTTTCAATTGTTCGGGGTAGTGATCTAAATATAGGATTACCCTCAATTTCGTCGGTGCGTCCCCCGTCCGTCTAATAGTAAACCCGTCCAGAACAGGATTGTGATGACCTGGGGCTCGTGGCCACTAAAAACTGGCATGAGTTCGAGTCTCGACCACGCTAGAGGGATCACTACCTCAACGATGTTGCCGTCGGGGTATAGTGAGGGGTCACGGTCCAGCTCAATTATCATCCGTTTAATCATAGTCGAAAATTTGCGCTGCGGAGTTTTGTCGCGAGTCCGTTGATTGAATGGCTTCAGGTAACGTCTTGAGTTGGCACGCGTCGCATACGAACATGCACAACGTACCTCCAATAATCGTCCCTCAATCTTGAACTGCCATGCGGGAATACCATCCCCTGTTTCAAAGTTAGCAGTTATATCACCCCCTCCCTGCCAAAGCTGCCCTGAGACCGTATGGCTAAGAAATAGCCGCAATGTCCGTGTCGTCTGACTTGCAGCATTAGACGTGATATATTCGACAAACAATACATGAGTTGACGCACAGACGGATTCCGCGTCAGTGCATCCTGAATCTCTGACCTCTTCCGCATCATCGTCCAATCCAGCTTTCTGTCCATCTCAAGCAAGTCCTGGTACATCCGCGAATCCTGGGCGAAGTCAGGGTTTTGTAGGATGACATTAGGAATTGTTTTGTCGGTGATTTTGCGTTTCCTGTAAGACAAAAAAGATATCAAACTAGTCACAAGACAAGAGACGATGAGTTTACTTTGCAGCTTTAGGTCCCTCCATTTTCGTGAGTTTGGATTCAACGGAGGAGTGATGTCACGTCTCACGCAATTTGTCACAACATTGTATCAGCCATGATTACTTCGTTCCTTTGGGGTTGCTACTAGTATTAATTTCTATTCTGTTGCTACTTTGAACAGAAATATACAACCCTCGTCTTAAGAGGCGCGACTTTTAAGGTGACTCTACCAAAAAATCAGGCAAAGACATGAAGTGCACATAGAAGCATATTCCCGCACGAGCAGCCGAGGAAAAGAAACCGTGAAAGTTATACCTCAGTTCCATCCAGGTTGATTACGGTAGTATTATTCGGAATGTGGCATAAATTGTGGCATAATAATGTTATCCGTCCCATGGTCAGCTTCTCCTTCTCCTTTACTTTGCTTCCAATAGCACCGCAGTCAATGTACCATGATCGGCTCGCCAATGGCCTTTGACGTTCAACACTAGTACCATTAGCATCGATTTTCTCCTCGTTATGGTGGCCTAGTAGTCTTCTGACTACGTTACATGGTAATTCTAACCCATCTCCACCCTCCTCAGGCTTTTGCATCAATGGTAACCTAGCTATATTATATCGTCCAACTAGTCCTAAGTCATCACTAGTCATCACTACATCAAATCACTCTGCTACCCCCCATAATTCACGTTGAATCCAAGCCCTTTTATTGATTTCCTTGTGTTCTATCAAGGCTATCTCCCCACCGTCCACAAGTTGATTCAAGATTTATCAGACCAGGTCTTTGATTTGACCATGGCATGTCGTACATCCACATACTGTTCGTCCGCATAGTCGTCACCTCTTTCTCATTATATATACTATACCACATGTTGAACGATAATATTATATTACTTACAGCCTGTTCCTCATCGTACTTTCAACTATACGAATTACCAGGACCGGTGCTGATGCCGTGGTTCCTGAGCAGATCTGACGCCGAAGTTCAACCGAGGATGGGGAACGGGTCCAGGGCAGCTTGAAGCGCAGAATATCCGACGCCAGTCTGACATTCTACGAGACTTCATTGCCGGCTCGCTAATGGACTGCCTCCCGATGACTGGATCCGTCTATTTACTCCTCAGGATCCGGAAAGGCTTCTGGGACGTAGAGCGCAAAGCGCATTCAAGCGGTTTATTGATAGATGGCAACCCGAGCAATCTATCCGCTCATGAAATAGTGCCCTCGTATGGACGAGTAATCCAGAGTTCCTAGTTGAGCTTAAATTCCGTTGAAAAGACAACGGAAATGGCTAACTCTTCACATTATCAAGAAAATAGGTATTGATTGGTGGCTACCGTCATCGATCTTTAGTTATGTAACCGTTGTTTCCTGAATCCCTCGACGATTCCGTCATAGGCAGGTTTCTTGACAAGGTTCTAGAAGTAACCAAGGTGAGTATTACTAAACCCAGCCTGGAGAGAACTACGAACTTCATCCCAAGGCAGAGGCGCGCCCTCCCCGGCAAATACACTAGGGACCCAAGAATACTGAAGGGAACGGAACTTGCGTGAGTGACATAATAAAAATAAACGACGACGACAGGCACCTTATCAGTATAATCCCAAATTGTGACTCCGATGCATGCTGGAACCGCGTTACAAGCCGAAACAACAGTCTCATAATCCTTCTTTTGCTGCTCCAACAGCTCCACAGTCACAGGCAGTGTCATACGGATGTCCAACTCGGTAATAGCCACCTCAACACCAGTGGCAGTGATTTGTCGAATGTTCTCCTCAATGTCAGTGGGCACCTGTCCGACGATGAGGTGTCCCTGGAGACCAACGCCGTCAACAGGAACGTCGCTGGCTTTCAGTGACTTGATGAGGTTGATCATTGCTGTGGATTTGGCTCCGGTGCCATCGATGTTGTAGTCGTTGATCTAAAATGAGTTAGGGCATGTTAACATATCTACGGTCAAAAGGTAAGAATGTACATAGAGCTTGGCGGCAGGGTCAGCAGCACGGGCAGCGCGAAGAGCAATTTCAATGTAGGAAGTGTTGAGAGTGTTGTAGAAAACGGTCTCTCGCCAAGTTCCGTCATCATTGAACGGTTCTGTATTCATGGGTAGTGAGAAAAGACTAATAAGCATGCGAGATAAGATACGAATCACCATTGATGACATCCCAGCTATCTGCGAGGGTGAATTTGAGTGGTCAATAATACAACATCGAATGGGAAATCAGGAAACGTACAGCTAAAGGACGAATCAATCATTTCAAGCACAACATAAGAGACTTTGAACTCACATGTCACCCTTGAAATGGCTCACTAAAGTACTACAGTGGGTCTCGACAATGCTCGCGAGGGTAGGAGCATCAAAGGTTCCAGCTGTCACCCAATCGGCAAGCTGACTATGCCACACGCAGTTATGGCCTAAATATGTAAATGAGAGCTTAGAAAGCTTATGATCCTAATCAATCAAGAGCTCGTACCTCTCAAAATCTGCTTATTCCCCTTGGCGAACTGGACAATCTCTTCAGCATCGGTAAAGTTAAAAACTCCACGCTCAGGTTCGGTGTACATCTGGAGACAGGATTAGCCGCGTTTCAATTCAAACGCGTTCGTGAAATGGCTTCGCACCCATTTCATAGTGTTCGACTAGATTTTGAAAGCATTAGTTACGGAATGGTAATCGAACTATAATACGTACTGGAGTAATCTGTCCAAACTCTTTATTATTGCTGAGAATTGTCTTGTACGCCGCGTCTACGAGCTCATCATTTTCAGAAAAGTTGTCAGTAGCCGATCCAAAGTAGAGCTTGTGCGATTTCTTGGCGAGCTTGTTGAGCCCGGCTTCGGAGGTAGCGACTGGAAGACTAGCCGACTCAGTCGGTGTTTCACCAGTCTGCAAGATCTAGGGTCAGAAAGCTCTATACGCTATCCGAGAAGGTTGACCAAGCTTCACCGGCGATGCGCGCACAAATGCAAGAGCAGAGAAGACTAGAAGTGTCGCGAACGAGGCCGACAATTTGATCATGGCGTGTATGTACTGAACAAGGATGAGTTTAATAAGTGGGTGCGTGAACCAATCGCTCCCACATCGGGTGCTATTTGACCATTAGTGTGAGCCCCTGTGAAATTAGCGGAGCTAGAGATTGTGGGGTAACTCCCTCAGGGCAACATGCGACGCATGTCTATGTTGGGGCACAAGACACTTGATCCTAAGCCCGTTGTTGGGGACTCGGTAGCACAGTTGAGCGGTTAGTGTAGTAATAAGTTGAGGTCAGTTGACCTCGCATAAATGTCGGAGGTAGATTGTAGACGAGCGTTTATTGATGGGTTGATCTCCCTGTTGTGCAGCACAACCTCGATTGTATGTGTGTACTAGGTACATATGATGCGGACTAGAAAAGGAGTGCCAGTTCCTTTGTTTTGTGTTAAACATCGTGCCGACGAACACCATGCATGTTGCGACATATTAGTCAGGAAAACTACATGAGCTTAGTTAGTCACATCCAATTCCAGTACCGTAAGTGTGTAAAATCCCCTATATTGTGAGGCATTTTGCTGTGAACCAACCCATCTCATTCAATTTTTTCGCCCTCGCCTGCACACCCCCGGTAAATTTGCGTGTAAAAGGGGCTTATATCAGGGGGCTTATATCAAAGTAGGAATGTTATATAGACAGAAATGTGCTTCTCGTCCACTTCTCAGATTCATCTCTAGACATCTCAATATCTGGTATTGGCTCTGGTCATATTTAGCTTATCCTAGACTAAACGGTGTAGATCCCAGTATCCGCAGTTTCATGGAGGTTGAGCATTAGACGTGACATCATGGTGCTGGATACACTGTGGTAGCAATCAGATGGGAAAGGAGACAAGAGCTGGGACACGAACACGCTTGCAAATGCAGAAAGCCCGCCACGCGTGAAAATCTGCATAGCATATATCAAAACAAGTCCAGAAGCCTTTCTAAAATGACCATACATCAAAGAGCTAAGAGAGTCATAAGAAAAAGCAAAGCAAAAAAAGGAATATTCATACATATAATGCGAATATGTTAGACAGATTCGCAAGGGCCATGACACTGAGCGTGAAAGGTCAATGCTTGTCAACGGTCGTATACAGTGGAGCGCCTACGCAAAATATATCGCTCCTTAAAGTTCATATTTCAGGGCCTGTCCTGCAGAAGTTGAACTGGCCACTAACCATCTCGTATTATAGTGTCACGAATCGGAAGTGTTTTTTGGCTGAAGAGTACTAGATTATTTTCGTGTCCTTCTTTCCATGTGTGACGTATTATGAGGATAAACAAGATGGAATCATAGACGAATAGTGCCTGCCAAGGAACAGCAACGTCTGTGTACAAATTTCAAGGACTTCTTTGTAGAAAATACAAACATCCACTTACACACGGCTCTTAAAAACGGAATCAAATTAATTTGTGTTTAATACACATTCATGAATGAACGCACGCGGCAAAAGACATAGCAATATGGCATCCCGACTGTTGCTGTGCCACCAACGTCGGGGAATTTTTTTGTCCAAAAAAAGCAACCTGTGGAAGGGAAGGTTCAATCTGAAACTCAAGATATAACTTGATAGCGCATACACCTCCTGCGGACAAGGCTGCCACAACACTACCAGCAATGAACCAGAGCATCCATGAGGGACGATGATAGAGCGCATAGACCCGTAATGCAAGTAAAGCTATATAATTCGCAAGGCGAGACTAGATCAAAGGAAAGCAATGCATACTTACCACAAACGATGACCTGGTTCAGGACGAGTACGACCTCCCGAAAGATCATATAATGTTTGCATCTGAGTGCTCATGTTCAAAGTGGAGTCGTTAGGACATGTAATCAAGTCTAACCTCTTCACGCCGATAAGCTTTAGTATGGGGCAAAAAAAACTGGATGAGCGCGTACGTCTGGTGATATTTCCACGAAACCAAGCGCAAATGCTATAATTCCGGAACATAATACCAAGTAGCGGTTGAGGAAGAACAAATATGCGCTTCTTGTCTTGTTTCGTCGCCAAATGTATTCAATCTCGTCCCCTGTCCAATAAAGCTAACTCAACAATTTGATCCCATAACGGTTCTTACCAGACGTAATCAGGTGGTCATAGAATAGAATCGCTATGTATGAGAGTCACCAATTGAAGCCACTGGAAAAGGTAAGCAGTTGACACACAAATTGCGACGAGAGTTAAAGTATTGCGAACAAATCTGGATTTTTGGATAGAAGTTTGAAAACGAAATGGTCCATTCACAGAAATTGACGCACTCACATTTGCTGATTAGCGTCCACGTTCGCGAGCGTATCCGGCATTCTGAAGGTGTATTGATTGAGATCAACCACCACCTAAGCACTCTTCAGCAAAAGCGCTTCTCAAAAGGATTGGGAGAGAAATTAAATGCTTTGTGTCTTGCAGCCCTCATCAAGGTCAGTTTTATAAGACAGATCTCAAGCAGTGGTCGGCTCAGGCCGAGAACAATAAATGATACAGTTCTGAGCAAGTTCTGCTGACGAGATCTGTTTTTAACACTTACAATTCTTCATTGTTTCGATCTAGATTTCTTCCTGTAAGCTGTCTTTCTCTTCATGTCCCATTGGTAGTCCTTATCTTGAACTATTCAAAGTCTAATAGCACATGTTGTTCAGGCCCCCAAGACACTCAAATCTTTGCATCATTATATTTGATGCATAGCATAACTGATCGTGCATCATGACCAGTCCACATATCAGGGAGTGTGATAGCAAGACAGTAATATGGAGTTATGTCGCTCCTCAATCAAGCTAATCATGCATCATTACATCTGATGCGTGGCATAACGGATGATAACTGATCGTGCATCATGACCAGTCCACATAGCAGTAAATGTGATAGTAAGACAGTAATATGGAGTTATGTCGCTCCTCAATCAATGATCATGTATCATTACATCCAATGCATGGCATAATTGATCGTGCATCATGCCCAGTCCACACAGCAGTCAATGTGATAGTAAGATAGTAATATGGGGTTAGTTATGTCGCCCCTTACGTCACCCTATTTGGCCACTTCAAATAACGTCTGAGATTAAAAGAAGTCCAAAATTTTCTTGCATGACAGATTGACCCAGTTGTTAATCACACTGAATCAAGCCAACATAGCGAAATCGTGCCTACACGCAGTGCCCATCTGTCCGAAATTTCGGCTTGCTGCAGACGGCTCGACATCCCGAGAACTAGTAGCTGACATTAAGTCTGTTGGATTAAGAACAACTATATGTTTGCTGCCGGGCTGGTTCTGTCTGAAGACGCTAGGCTTGAAGGCCATATCAGCTGGAACCCGAGGTCTATTATACTCACAACTTTTTATCAAGAATAGTCCACATCTTTGAGAATGAGAATGATTTCTATGTGAATATGAATATCTATCTTCAAAGAAAGGCTTACCTTTCTCTGTCCCGAGACAACAAGTAGTTTCTAATAGATTGTGAACTCTCTTCTCGCCCGGGACACAAACCCTTCTCCCTACTTTTTATTCGTCCCTTATGGCGGCCTTTTAATATCTCTTCACTAATGGTGCTGCAAGGATGTTCCACTTTTGTCATCGAGGAATTGTTGCCGAAGGAGGTACTGGTGGCTCATCGTCATCTGTGACTGTATTGTGCGCGATAAGAGGCGGGAGAGCAAGCCGAGTAGGGATTTCAGGAGGTGAATTAGGCATGTTGTGAGTGCTTGATGCCGACAAGTCATTGGGGCCGGGACCTGAGTCATCAACTGCGGGAGCTGATTGCGACGAGGCATAGACTGTGACAGTTATATTTTTGGGAGGGCTCATTTGTAGCGTTGCAATGAGATCCTCCGTGGAGGATGCAATGTTTGACTGCAGAGCAGGTTGTGAAATTAGATGAAGATCAGTGGCGGGCGGAAGGCTGAAAACAAAATGAGTTCCCACGTCAAAACAACACAGGAGTAACCTGCCTGGTTTCCATCTAAGATTGTATGATCTCAATTGTGTGATGATGAAACGATATTGCCTCCAGTGAGGTTTGACTCATCCTGCAAGTGCTACAGATCCCAGCATTCGCAATTTCATGGAGATTGAGCATAAGACGTGACACCATGGTGACAACAGTCAACTGGATCAATATCAGAGAAAAGAGGAGCACAAACGCGCCCGAAAATGTGGAAAGTAGTGGGCCCACCACGCATGAATGGCTGTAGGCTGTGCATTAAAATGAACTCCGAAAACTACCATACACCAGAGAGCTGGGAATCATAAGGACAAGGAAAGCAACAAAAAGGAGAAAAAGATACATAAAATGCGAGTATGTTCGACAGATTTGCGAGGGCCATGACATCAGGTGATCGTACATCAGAATCACTATCCAAGCCATTTTTCAGTCATCAAAAGTCGTATGAGTGAATGACGCACAGCATGCGACGAGCATTGAAACATTATGAACAAAACTGGATTGATGGACTGTGCCAAGCAGAATGAACATTCGAGATCGAGATACCCACCATTGCTGGCTACTAGCAGTGTCCAAGTTTGACGATGTGTCTGACATTTTGATAGCGTATAGTGGGAGCGCTAAAGTCGAAGGTTCGAAAACAATCTTTGAAATGATCTGGAAGGATACCAGCTTTATAAGGCGGATCTCGGCAAGTGGAGAAAACACTTCTGGTGAAACAGATTTATGATTTCTGGTTCAAAGTTGATGACTGTCAAGGTAAGAGGCATCAGCGCGCATGATAATGGGGGATGAATAGCAGAGAAAAGTTCGACGACGCAGTCGGAGGTGAGGAGATGCGAGAGACTTCCAAGTTTGAAAGTTTCGGAATGTGAAACGATGATCTTTTTAGACCTGCGGGCGCCTAAACACTCAAGCTTCAAGATCAAAATTGATCTGATCATAGTTTGCTTCTATGCGGCTCTATGAAGCGATGCAGAAGAGTGATGAGATGCGATGTTGTCGCCTTGTCAATATATTTGGACTCATCCTCAGTTTCGGAGTCCGAGGAAAAGGAGACCCACGCCATATATATATTCTGCAGCATGCAAAGGATTCTCATGGAAATTCCAATGACGGATCAGTCGTGTACCGCAAAAGACTACATGTTTGAGGGCCAAATCACACGAATATGGTGATCTCTGTATCTTGATTGCATTATTTTCAGCCGATTTGAAGAGTAAAATGAAGACTTACAAAAATCTATGCTATTCGCGTCCTCATATTATGGTATTCTCGGGCTGGTTGAGAAATACATACATGAAGTTCGACGTCAATCATCCAATTCATCCTCTTCGAGTTCTTCCTCCTCGCCTTCAACATCTTCTCCATCACTACTCGGGTCCTGCTTGATGGAGTCACCCAACATCTCGTCCTCCACCATTCCGACGACCATGTCAATTACAGCACGGTTCATGCGACGGGGCATAGCACCCGGCCGTAGAAGCGGATGATGTTCTTCCGTAAGTTTCTCTTCCTCTTCATCCTCACCACCATCTTCGCCATCATCACTCCCTTCTCCCTCTCCCTCGCTTCCATCATTATCATCCTCATCGTCAGACTCACTCGAGCTTGCCTCGGATCCATCTAAATCTTCGTCCGCATCTATCTCAAAATCTTCATCTTCCTCATCTTCCTCTTCTTCAATCTGCATAATTGTCCTTCCCTCATTCTCGTCTCGCATTACCGTTTTCCCCTTCTCCTTCCTTGTTTTCTTACCGAATACGCCCCTGAATCTCCTCACCCATCCCTCAATTCCCGGCTTCTCCCTCGAATCAACCATGCCAAACTCAGTCTCAACACCCATATCTTCCTCGTCCTCGCCCACATCCTCGTTGTCGCTGACGCTCTTTCGTGTCAAAACGACCGTACATGTTCGCCCTGACCCGCCAATGATACGCACACCCTCACTCTTCCCGATGAGGTCCTCGAGCGCCCAAAACTCGCACGGCTTGCTTTCACCCCATAAAATACCCTCTTCTGTGAACCATAGGCTCCCGAGTTTTGCACCGCGGTATGCCTCAATTCCAGGGACGCCATCCTCATTAGCACTGACACCACTCGTGATTCCTATGCATGCGCTTTTAAACACGTTCGGAGTGGGTTCGATGACAGGTATGCCAATCTGATTGAAAAATACAAGGAGCATGGGACGGGTAGCGGCGCCTTTTTGCCCAACGCTCCGAGTGGGGTTTCCCCCTTCGTATTGGGTGGATGAAACTGAAGCAATCGCGTCGATCCCAAAGATGAGTTGGGTATTTGAGCTTGTAGAACCATTTTGAGGTCTGCGGGTATCGGGAGTATCTGACGTGAGTAAGACAATTGTCCAGTGGGCCTTTTGCTTGCCACGTGTAGGAAGGAGAAAAGCCCGCAGTAAGGTAGAGAGCGGGATGACGGCCTCAATGGCATGAGTGGAGGGATGGGTCAAGGAAAGGGATGTCTTGTGAATTGTTATATCGACTTTTTTGCGAACGGGCGAGGTAACCGAGACAGAATGGACAGTAAATACAGGATCTTGCAGCAATTCCTGGGAAGTGTATATTGATGACGTAGCAGGTGTTCCTGCTACCGAGCGTTGACGTTTAGCTGCCTGTTCATCAGAACCAGTATCGTCTTCTCTCGGTCGTTTGAATTCTGACGTCGAATGTCCTCTTACCATACCATTCAATATTGTAGCTGCGGCACGTTGTTTCTCTGTCCACTGGGACTGAACGTCTGCGGTGGAATTAGGAGCGCATTCGGCACCGCTTATGAACCTGATGAGAGTATCGAGAATATGCTCAGCTGTTGACTCTGGAGTTGATGCACATAATGCCCGAACTTTTTTGGCAAAGTCGCTGGGAAGAGATGGGAGTATTGCGCGTAGAAAGGGAGTCTCAGAGGCCATCTGCCAACGATTCAGGAGAATGAACAGAGGGAGACAAGACGAGAAATAAAGACCAAATTCGCGTGAACCTATATTGTTCACTGCGCAAGGTATTGAATGGTAGCTTCGAGAGGTTTAGGCCAACGCAGGCGAAAGATACTTTTTTCCCCAAAGATGAAAACGCGAGTGTTTTTGACCGTGAAGTCAATGCTGACACGCGCGCGCTCTCAGATTGCAGTTGCTCTGTGTGGCCTTGTTTGGATACAATTACAGACAGCTAGGTTGATACCCCGGCTATACGCAGTCGGACAACTGCCGCCCGCTCTTCCTCTGTCGAATTCCACTGAAAGATACTTGTCTCAATACTCGAAACCGTTTCTTTGGAAAATATGTGGCCTTAATCTTATTTTGTTTCCTCTAGGAAGATTACCGCACCGTTGATTACAACACGAAACCCCACCCTGCCAAATAAATTCAGCACCTTGCAAGTTGTATCTGGCCTGCGGTAAGCGTTGATGGAATTTAACTCAGAACTTCCGAGAACCCACTAGTTCAGTAATAGATGCGCCACCTACCTCTGGTCACGAACACGGACATGCAACTGGTCGTAATACTCTAAACATAGTCAGACAAGATATTGCAAGAAGCACACGGATACGTTCTGTCCTCGGATCTCTGGCACTTGTCAGATATTGGAATGACTTGAATCGCTACCATTTCTGATCCCGTTTTGCATCAAGCAGTCGTTACTAGGCTGATTTTCAATGCGCAAGCTCTTGAATCTCGCATTGGACATACCAGTCGAAAGATCAGGGTTTCGACATATCCCCAACCATTGTTGGACACAAGCTATCCTTGCGCCTTTCACTAAAAGGCAGCAATAGTGTCTAATAAAGCTACCATTCCAGTACCGTGTTCTGACTTGTCCTTTCCCAGTCAACGTCTTGCAGGACCGCATGCTCTTAGTCAATATAACACAACATGTTTACAATGTCTTTCGTATCTGCGTGTCGGGACACTCGAAAAATTGACTGAAGCGCTCACCGCGAACATGCTCATTAGCTCTTAATCGGCCAATTGCACTCTCAAGATGTCTTTCACGCACATTTTGATTTAACTCCGCTCGAAAGCCTTGAACTCTCTTTGGAGATATTTCGTAACGAACAGATCGTTCCATGAATTATCGAGGCAATACCCACGAAAGGCGTAGCTGCCTGTTGTGAGCCAAATGTTGGACGTCAAACTTGCTTGAAGCAGCAGTGCATACCATTTTTATCCATCTCGTCGACTATTTACTCTGGCAGATGAGAAGAAGCAAGCACATCTGTTCTCTTCACTTCTGAATACATGAGATCACATGCTGAATATATGGGATGCCGCGTCGTTCTACCAGGTCAACGCTATACCACGTCGAAATAGAATCTAGTTCTATTTACAGTACTTATTCCTTCCGAGTCTAAACCATGATAATCTCTTTCCGGACAGTCATCCGCTCTTTAACGGTTTGAACTTCAAAAGTGTTTCCTGACGAGCGCCAAGGAAGATAATTGAAGCGTATGCCGTATCACTGACGGGAAGGAAGTGCTTGCAAGGAGTTTGTGTTGTGTGGCACGTTGCCGAACTCGCCATTACATTCTCTCAGGAAAGCGGCTGAACGAGCTACTCTCGGCAACTTGTGTCCATTGAAGGATCCTGTAAGTCTGTTCCACTCACCCCCCTGAGAATGTTTGAGATCACATGTCAGATTCGTGAGACGCGGTTGCCCCAGACCAGATTTACGGGACGCCTTGAATAAAGCGTTGTTCTATATAAAGAACGGTCCAACTGTGCCCAAACCAGAAAGCCCTACTCGAAGCTTCCATGACCTACTCTTCCCGCAGTATCCCGTCCCGCAGCGTTCCCAGCCCTACGCGCGGACTGACCAGATGTCTTCTTCCGAAGTTCTTTCGGTAACCTGACTTATAAGCCACGTCCGTCTTTCGACTCTTTCTCTCTTGCTTGTACTTGGAACCAGTGGTGAGCCCTGACCATTTTATAATCTCAATGATGAAATCCCTGGTCGCTGCAGCAATCGCTTTTGAACTCTTGATTCCTTTGGCTATAGCCGCCACAACACACCGAATAAAGAACGGGAATGGAACCATTGCTATTGAAGAAGCATGGACGATTCCCGAGCTCCTCCCTTCCATAACGTCAGTTCACACATTTCGATAAAACTTGTCGCAGCCTTATTTTATTGCCCAGTCGAACCCCTCCTCTTGGTTTGTATCGCACGAATAATACTTGCGTGATTTGTATTTTCCTGATTTGAACTACAGGAGAAGCTGTCGACGTTTTCATTGCAAGCTTCACTGATGTTCACGTCCGTCGCCTGAATCTCATGAACGAAAACAACATTGATTTTGTGAGCCATTAGTCCAGCAGAGTTATCTCAGCTCAATAATTAAGTGTCCTAGATGGTTATTTCCTGCGCAACTCCTTGTGTTCAAGGCGTGTCAGACCCTGTGGCGGCTGCAGCCCTAGCGGTCAATGTCAACAATCAGATGGCTGCTGCCATCTCCAACGACACGACAAGATTTGGTGGTTTCGCTTCGCTGTCAATGCACAACGCAACTGAAGCAGCTCAGGAGTTGCGGCGTGCTGTAAACGAATTGGGCTTATTGGGTTTGTTCCCTGCTCTCAGCAGCTTGTCATTCAGTCAAACTCTAACTTGAGATGCCATCTGAATAGGAGCCATGTTAAACGACTACCAGCAGTCCGGTCCAGACAATAGTGAGTGCAAAATGGTGATATCTTGAGTTCAGGAATTACACATCATTTAGCCACTCTTCTCTATTACGACCAACCAGAATACGATGTATTTTGGCAGGCTGTAACGGAACTAGATGTCCCCATCTACTTCCATCCTCGTTCAAATATTGCTCAAGTTCAAACGTTACTCTTCGATCATGCACCATTTCTGAAGGGACCTGCCGAGGAATATGCAGTGACACTTGCGAATCATATTTTGGGGTACATAACGATATTCCAGTGATTGACGAGTTAGCGATCTTATTCTCTGAATAGCCTCTGCACAAATGGAGTATTCGAGTAATGCGTCTATCACTTTTTTGTCTACCCTCTGCTGAAACTCCAAAGTCGTTTTCCTAATCTGAAAATTATTGTTGGCCATCTAGGTGAACGACTGCCTTCTGATCTTTTCAGAATTGACGAACGTAGGGCATCTGTTTTGTGTTCATCAATCACTTACTGATACGATGCTGCTACAGAGCTTGCGAAAACCAGACCTAACGGTCTCATGATGCAACGCAACGTAACCTCGTACTGGCACACGAACATTTTTGAAACGACCTCAGGCAATTTTGCCACCCCGCTTCTGGAATTCCACAAGAATCAAATCGGGATCGACCGCATCTTGTTCTCAGTGGACTACCCGTTTGTGCGTTTTTCTTTTCTTTTTCGATTATAGCCTTGAGTTGAAGGTCCTTGACGTAGGTACTTATCCCTGAAGGCGCGGCTTGGGTTGAGAGCCTCAACGGTGTTTTGAATGCAGAGGACTTGCATTCGCTGAGGAGAGGGTTGGCGATGGAACTGCTGCATTTGGATGATTAGCAAATGAGTGGGAGTGCCTTGCGCTAAATATGCACACTTCGTCGTCTTTGTATGATTGCATGGACTATATCTCTTTTAAGGTACCCACTTCAAGCCAGAAGCCGTGTCGTGTGTTCGAAGTATACTGGCAATGAGGACGGCGTTTATACATTGGGCCGCAAGTCTTGACTCTCGCATTTGCGTCACACGTTCTACTTCTGAATCATTCACTTTGATACCTGTTAATCTGGCGCTACTCAGATAAAGCGCGAGATCACCAATTATCTTGTTGAGCATATATACATTTGTACAAAGAGCAGATCTCATCGGTTATGCGGTCACAAATATTGATGGACGTCTGTGGACAACCCGTCACGGGTGCTTGAGCAAAGTTTGAATTCTGCCCTAGACGTTAGTATCCAACGCAGGTCTCCCCCTGACATTAAGGTTACTTAGATTAGGTAGTTGTAATCGGTTAAAATCAGTTAGGGTTCTTTGGGTTTCTACTCTTTGTCGTGTGTTCAATTTCATTCATGGCAATTTTTTGTTTTCGAAAGTCGTTTGTTGTCCAATCAGAGACCTTCTTTGCACGTGACGTGTTATAAGCGGAGAGGGGGTTGGCGTTACTTGCGTCCGCGTCCACCTGCTACAGACTGTTACTTATTCTGACTCCAAAGCTCTAGTTTTGTATGAACTTCAGTGCGTTCAAGCAAGCAAGCAGGCCAACTCGCGCATCAGCGTCTATACTTTATAGCGATAAAAGGTGCATCGTGTTGCAAAAGCCGCCTGGACTGACTTGCCAACTCGGTAAGCCAAAAGGGGTGAGTCTACGTTCAAGCAGTGACTTGTGGATTTGAACTTGGGTTTCACTCCGTACAGGCAACAGAAAACTCTTTGAACGACTTCAATGCACTATTGAAAGGTTTTGTCCTTTTCTCCTGCTCAAACCACAACAGTAGGGTAAACATACGTATTCAGATCTCAGAAAGACCTTCGGCGAACAACCAGTGCCGGTTCATCGCCTTGACAAGGTAAGAAAATAAAGGTCTGTATTATGAAAACTCGTCCATACATCATGTCGACTAGGGTACCACCGGCGCTTTAGTCCTTTGCCGTTCCTCGACCCACGCTCGCAACCTGTCTCAGCAATTCCAAGATCGTACAGTTGAAAAGACGTATCTAGCACTTGTTCGCGGTGGCGCAAAGACTTTTCCAACAAAGGGTGGTGAAATACGTACACCAATACAGTACGAGGATGGGCGAGCATCTCTTGATCTTTCTTCTAATGGGAAACCTTCTATCACACAATGGGAGGTTGTCTCCTCCTCGGTGACTCTAATTTACTCTATCTCAGTACTAATATACTGATCATGCATGTGAAGCCATCGGCTCCTCTCACCCTTTTGCGCCTTAAGCTCCACACTGGTCACAAACACCAACTCCGGGTTCATCTCGCTCTTTGTTTGGGAGGTGTGTCACACTTCTGTTCTCTTTATCAACGTGAAGCTTATTTGTGTGCCGTAGCTCCCGTCCTAGGAGATACTCTCTATTCAAAAAAGCCGATTGCAAAAGCAGTTCGTGATATAAGTGTCGTCCCCGAAGACCGCATATTTCTTCATGCTTCCCATGTATCTTTCTTCGTAAGCCTTGCTTCTCGAGTTTGAAAATGGAGCTGACTTGCCTGCAGCAATACAGGTCCACTGGTCCCAAGAAACGTCTTCGTCTAGGCATTACTGCTCCTTTACCATCAGATTTCTCAAAGATTTGTTTAGACTCAGGTATTCAAGTGGACCCCCTCGAGGTTGAGGGTGGCGTTTGGGTTGACAACGTTCGGATAAACAACGAACGTGTAACAGAGGTGGGAGGTCGATGGTGGTCAGGTCGATCATGAAAACATCGATAAGGAAATCAAGGGTAAATGTACATTGCATGGTGAATGTTTGAACGAACGGTAAGTTGTTTATAATTTAAGCAGAAAATTGACTCCTCATGTCATCATTTTGCGTGGCATAAGCGTGTGCGCAGCGAAACTCGGACCGTCCTCCTTCAGTGCGATGTAGATGGTGCCTGCACCTCGTTGTTCTGATTAGGGGTCTGGTTCTTCACCGACATACTCAACGCCTGGCCCAGACCAACAGCAATAGCTCCAATAGCATGGGCGGCACCAGATGCCAAGACGGCGCCACCAGCACCTGCACTGATTGCAGGAATGGCAGGGATCGACCCAGCTGTGATCAGGATAGCGCTAATGATGCTCATGGCTTTGGGATGCTCGCTCGTAATATATTCCAGTGCATTGCAAGCATTCAGCAGCCATAGTGGCGCTTCTGTGGTTGTAGTGACTATACAAAAGTCGGTCAATGTAAATTCGCATGCCCTTACATGAAAGACGGGAACTTACTGCCGGAATCCACTGTATTTGACCTCGGACGATTTGGCGACGTTTGCCTTGTGGTCACGATCTCCATCTCGGAATTGGCTTCGGCTGGAAGTGGGGGCCGTTCTGCTGCATCATCTTTGGTGTTCTTCCTGACGGGCCAGAAACCCGTACTTGATTTCGGTACGATCTCTGTTTCGGAGCTGGTTTTGGGTGGAAGTGGAGGGGGCTGTTCTGCTGCATCATCTTTGCTGTTCCTTCTGGGCCAGAAACCTGTATTTGATCTGAGCGGTGTGGGTCGAATTGTTACTTCTCTCCCAGGAGGTGACGGAGACTTTGAGTGAATCGATGCAGAGGGCGCGGTCGTTTCAGCTCCATCGCGATCTTTCTTGTTTCCGAACGATGTGAGTCTCAAGGGAGTGGGATGCTTAGCATCATGACTCGATGCTGTTCCGTCCTTATTGACTTTTCTTCTGAACCACCATGAGCCAGTTGTCTTTGAAACATGAACTGTTCCTTTCTGCGCAACATCTATGCCCCCTATAGCGAAATATTGAAATTCTGTTCCAATGATGGAATCAAATCACTTACATCCCATGTTCTGCATGGCGACTTTGAATTTCTTCCAGTCCCATCGGTACTTGCCGCCATGAACCTTGATGATCACGGCCTTCAGTTCATCAAGTCTGTCCCACTTCATTAATCCCACGCGAAAGCTTAGATTTGCAAACGTACCTGGCCTTCGCTTTGGAGCCCATGAAGTGTTGTGCGACTTTGTACCAGTATTCTTCAGGGATCTTCCTTTCCTCGCATCCTGCTTGTATCTTGTCGAGCCAGACATCGACGGGCATATCTTTCTTCGGGTTTCCCTCGAATATCGGGCCGTTTGTCCAGGTCGCGAACACGGGCTCGAGGTCGTAGGGTTTCAATTTGAATGCGTTCAGCACTACAGCCATTGCCTTGAATAGAGAGTTGGTAGAATGAATGAGTAATTTCGTAGGAATCGTTTTGTGTTTATAAGCATGATGCCTCGTTGACACCTCACGCAAAGTAACATATCGGGGATGTAGTCGTGAACGTCCTGAAAATGGAGTACAGTGTGAGGATACTTCCCTGAGCTCAAACACGCGTTGATCGTAGATGATGAATAAAGGGGCACTTGCTCCATTGGAGACGCAATTTAATGATATATACGCTATTTGAGTCTTTCAGGATGATTTAATACATGTACCTTATGCGCGAGCTACGAAGCAGAACAGCAGAAATAAGTGCGGCCTGGAAACCTAAGTTGGGCATGGCCTCGAGGCTTCCACCCGGCAAACGACTGTTGATGATGAAGAGAACAAACGATCGGGAGACCGATTCAAGTCGGCGGATCAACGTCCTGCCACCCGGACACGAGTCGGTGGCTGGACGGGAGACGACTCGCGTCGTCAGGATGAGCACGCGCAACTCACCTTCCACGAGGAAGTCTGTTCTCTACGCCATCCATAGTCCAGTTATGTATTCCCATGACTTCCATCTTCACCTCACTTGCTCACTTATCCCTCAAGTCACCCTCACCCCTCTTCAATTGACATTGTCCGTGCAACCATGACGTTGAAGATTCCCGTGGGCGGTGCAGTCTTCCCATCGACGATGTCCGACAAGTCTTTGAGGAAGCTAAACGTCCCGGGCAGTCCTGGAGACGCGAGAGTGCACGTCCTTCAAGTTGGCCATATCTGTAGGCACGGTATCGTTCTTTAAGAACTACAACCATGGGGCTGATGCAAAATATTGTCCCGATGAACGAAGTTAGCGAACCTGCGGCCCGGATGACCGATGGGGGTTTAGGGTGTGTGGGAGAAAGAACAAGCGAATGAGCCGGTCACGTGGGTTCTCTCAGGGAGGGCGGAGGG
>JABCKS010025043.1:17689-30877 GCA_018851325.1 Termitomyces sp. DKA19 | reverse complement strand
AAGTTGGGAAACATTCCAGAAAATGAGAGCTGTAAGGTAGTAATAGAAAAGGTGCAAGTGAAAGTAGTTGCTAATGCTAGCCTAAGTTGCTAGGTGCTGATAAAAGATTGCTAAGTTGCTAAGGGAAAAGAATGAAGACAAGAGGGAGACAAAGTAATTGCTAAGTGAGTGGGAAGGAGGAGTTGCTAAGAATGAGTGAGGACTAAACAATAGAAAGCAGGAAAGTCAGTAAAGTAAGCAAATATTGCTAAGGTGTGATAGGGGAGTGGAAAGGAGGTCAAAGAGCAATAAGTTACTAAGTAAAAGATTGCTAGGAGAAGGTGCTAAGGTCTGTGAGGGCCTTGCAATGAAGAGAGATAGAAGCAGGAACATAAGTCAAAACAAATAAAAGTTGGAGAACAAACACCAAAACTAGTTGCCAGCCATAGTTGCTAGTATTGCCAAGACACTATAACACTATAAGGCATCTATACTTAGTACTATGCTAAGTGAGGATGAGTCTGCTAAGGCTGCTGCTAAGCCATTAATTGTGACAAAGAAGACCAGAAATGAGATTTTATGGCTGAGGAAGACAATGAGCAGAGTACTCCAAGGCTGCAGTAAGCAGTGGTGGGCTAAAACCTTTTGTTTTCATGTTTGACTAGGTATGTACAGAGAGTATTTATACTGTGGTAAGTAATGTATGCAAGAATGGAAAAACTAGTTGCTAAAAGTAATAGTGTCTGTCAAGATGTCCAAAATTCTATACTGATGTTTGGATGGTACTAGCCATAAGTATGCAGTGTCAGAAATATATATAAAAAAGGTGTCAAATGGAAAAATAAACAAGCATCAAATGGAAGCATAAGTGAGCATACCATACATCAGTATTTGAAGTGTAGATGCCATTCAGGCATATTCATAATCAAGAAAAATCACAGGGTCTAAGAAGTTATGTGTCCATAAAGGGTTGTCTCTTTAAAGCAAAGTACTGGTGTTGCTAAGAGCTGTTGCTAGCAATTGTTGCTAAGGGGGTTCTTGGCTTGGTCATTCTAGATCCTAAGGCTAGACTCCACATGATGAAGCTCATGATCCTGGACATCTCATAATTGCTAAGGTCTCATGCAAAAGGCTACTTCATTCCACACTTCAGATCCAGACCACTTGTAACATATTCCCAGATCATATGCTATGGAGATAAGATTGGCAGAGATGTTGTTAATGGTACTCAGCAATAGATGGGTTCTCATCAGTGGTCCAATAAGACTGTCTGAATGTACAATACAGGTGAGCTAGAACTAGCATCAGTGCATTAGTATCTGAACATTGAGTAGAATACTCATGGTTATCTGAATATAACTAGGGTTGAACAACTCCATCCTTATCCCCAGGTACCTCCTCTGATTCTATGGTCATTGTGACATCACCTATTGCAATGTTAGTTGTGGGTATAGTTGGCACCAATTCCATTATTGCTGGGGTTGAGGACCCCACTTTATTAGTAGTGTCTACCAAAGTCAACTCAGTCAGTGCAATATTAGTCACAATTGTTGATGGTGGCAGCTCACCATAAGCCACACTATACTTCCAAAGACATTCTCAATTGAATCCATGCCAATGAAATAATAAAGGCCCTTAGCCTCTGGTGACTCTGGAAGTATGCACTCTTTATTGCACTTGAACATAAGACAATAATGATCATCCTCAGACATCTCCCTCTACCCATCCCATTTGGAAATAATAGAAGGTATTCCATATTGCTCTAGGCACTCAATGTGCTCATTGTCCACTGCTCTAAAAATATCCAATGATATAGTTAGCTGGTTGAACTGTTGTTCCAGATAGACTATACCATAGGTATATGCATGATCTACCCAGTCTATTAGGATACAGTTGTGTAGCAAAATGCACAGTGCATCCTTATTAGAAAAGCTACATGCCTGGTCATCAGGCACATGAACTTGGCAAATTTTAATGTAGGCCCTATGTTGGGTCACCAAAGGCTAACCAGAAAAGGCAGCATTATATGCTGCAACAGCCTTCCAGTACATACTAGGTCATACTATCACAAGCACCATTCTCCTAACTATAGTAGTTTTTGCTGTGCTATTTGTACACAATGCTTGGTATAAGGCAAAACCAAATAGAGTTTGCCAATGCATTCAGAATGCATAATCAAAGGCAATACTCTGCTAGGTATTATTCAACCCAGGACAGCCAAATATAAGTGTATATTGCATGAGCTGGTCCAGGTCAAATGATTTTGACAAGTCAAGCATATGCATGATATGCAATGCAGTTGACCCATCTTCCTTGATGTGCAAGAAGCACATAGAATGTGCCATGGCTCCACTAGTTCCAGGTCCTCCACACTATAAATGGGATTTCTAAGATCCTGGTACTTCCAATCAAACAGCACTATCTGTATGGTCTGATCATGCAGCAATACATCAAGCTGTTATGCAATTACAGTGCAATTATTATTATATATGTAACTACATGGTACAATAGGGAACATGCTTGTTAGTATAGTACTTATAGAGCCATTATAGCTCATACAGAGTGCATAGCAGTCTGTATAGTGCAAACTCATAAACTATAGTAGCAGGCACTTTTGTCTACTGGTATGAATTATACTTATAAGCATCCCATGATTAGCTTTTACACCTATAAAAAGACAGTATTTGTATAGGGTGAGTAGTATATGTAATTGCCTAGTGCTTCCCAGAAGCATGAGTTGAGCTGCTTAATGTCAAGTGGCCCCCACACTTTCACCCCAAGTCTATTGGAAATACATCCCAAAAAATCATTGACTACCCTATGACAATAGACTACCTCCTGTTTTGCTCTGTTCACCTTTTTGGTGAGTTTTTTTTATTTTATTGTATGCATTGGAAGTGCTGTATAGGCATTTTGCCTGCTAGCAAGTCCTGATCCTCTTCTGTTAAAGACTATCCATAGTTATTTTCCACAGCACTGTCTCCAATAGCCTTGCCTTTCCCCTTGTCTGCTACAGTAGCCTTTTGTTGGATTACTACTAACCTATCATACTGCTTTGTGGTCCTTGGGTCAGTGGTCACCTTGACTATACTATATTGATGTGGTGGGCTAGGAATTGGTATAGGCTTCATAAATAAGAGTTGAGCCAGTTTAGCTTGTGCAGGGATATCTCTAGGGAAGTCCACAACTTCCAGTTTTAATATGTCAATCAGAGGCTTGCAGTCTCAACAATGTTAGGACACTGACTTCTAGTATGATCCCTTGCCTTCTGTACCATTCTTTGTGCTTATTGCCATTGAACTTTCTATCTTAACTAGTCCATAATATTTTCAGACATTTTCCAGTTTCACTTTTTCATGTTAGAACCCAGGCCCTGAGTGTACCAAACCCTTCATCTTTCATTTTCAAAGGTATTGACCAAGGTTTATTAGCATAATCATCAACAACATTCATGATATAGTTGTTATCAGTCCTTGAAGTAACTGCTGTTGGCCCTGACAGGTTGACCAACACCTTTTCCAATCTCCTCACTGCTTTATGCCCCATTCCTTCCTCCCTCCCCTTGAGTATCAGAGTCTTAGATTGCTTTCTAAGAATGCAATAGTTATACTTAGAAAATTTGGAAGGAAAGGATAAGGGCATGCCTTTAATTATGCCCACATATGCTATCTGCATGATGGATTGGTAGTTTGTGTGTCCAAGTCTCAAATGCCAGAATTTGATGTTGAGAGCAGCATGGACAGCTAATGCCTGAGGATTGAGGAGATCTAGAGTATATAGACTGTGTTTTAGTATGAATATGCTTGTGGCTACAATTTTGCCATTAGTTTTCTTACTCAGAATGGCTTTAGTATTGTAAAATATGGTCACAATTCCAACTTGTTGGAAAAGCTTGCTTACTGATAGGAGGCATACTATTGACTCTGGTATGCAGAGAATGTTTTTCAATTCTATATGCATTTATTCATCAATGTGGAGCCAAATTGTTCCTACTTCTGTGGCCACAATGCAGGACCCTTCCACTCTTTGAATTGGCTTATTATGGATAGAATTGAAAGTGATGAAGTTGGAGGCATTTGGGGAAATATGGATGGTAGTGTCTGAGTCCAGAAAGAATGGGTCTGGATGAGTTTCACAGAAAAGAGTGAGTTCAGGGCATGGGTTGCAATTGCCCTCAACATCAGTCTGCTCTTCAAGAACAACCCCTGCATCAATCTTGAGGTCCTTAATGGTTGTTAGCATACCTGCAGAAGGAATATTGTCTGATGTCAGACCAGCAAATTCCTGCTTTGCTAGAGGACCAGTCATCAGTCCTTTTATGGCAAAGTAGGCTGCAATAGTCTCAGAGTCACCTTCAAGAGTAAATGCACTGCCACCTACTAGCATGAACATAATTTTCAAGACCTTCCTTTCTTTGTCCTTCTTTATATTATTATAGTGTGCCAGACATGCCCACTTTGACTCCTTAGTAGTCTTCCTCACTATTCATCCTCCTTCAAGGATACATCAGAGAGTAGTATGGCCAGTGTAAACATGCATAGGGCATTTCTGAGTCTTGCATGCTGAGCAAGTGATAGTACTGCCTTGAAATAGTTTGGCAACAAGCATAGTTGAATCAGAGTCCCAAGGTATTGTTATCAACCTGTCTACCTCCAGCAATGTCTGTTCCCCCTTCAGGAATTGTTGAATCTCAGCTGACCTGTGCTTGATCATGCTACCAGCATGTCCCAAGTCATAAAAGATAATTGATTACAGATGAGAGAAGGATTTGTCTGAAAGAGTGGATAAGATGACAATGGACTTCAGTAGGTCCTTTGTCATATTGCTGGTATTAAATATATAGGCACTTTGTAGTGAGGGCCTCCTGTAGGAGGCAAACCTGTTTGATGGGAATAGCACCACTATAGCATTCCTTCAGATATGATCAAAGGGTAACAGGATCCTCCTCCTCAGCATAGAGCTTTTGTTTTGAAGCAGATAGTGTATATTTTAGGAATAAGCATACTAGCCATCTATTCAAGGCCCATATACAGCAGGCATGTGGTTTGTACATGTCATGAGAGTGAGGGGGAGGATCAAAGACATAGTCCCATAGCTGGACCATGGTGAGCCTCCAGTTTCATTGCATATTCCCAGTTGGTATTTTTTCCATTATCTTTATCCAGGATATAGCCCATCTAGGATGACATTATCTTCCTGACAAGTATAATAGTAGGATTAGCACTGTTGTCTACTAGCTTCATTTCTGCTATATGGGTGGCAGTCAATGGCACAGAGAGCAATTTGGGGTTTTCACTCATTAGAGGCATCATAGCAAGTTGCAAGGCAGCAGTAAGAAGTATAATAGATTTCCAGATATGTATTATCTGCATTAATTGAGAGCAGATATAATCAGATAATATTCAATCTGACAAAGATAAAGTTGAGCAATCATAGCTTGCAGAGATCAGATACAGGTGTGATTCCTTTAGAAGTCAAAGCAGCAATAGCTTATAACTTGTTAGAAGTTCAAGCCTATATAACCTAGATATAGTAAGTCTATATGTATTGTAAGTATTGTTCCTATCATATAGGAAGTGTTCTAACTCACCCTCAGTCTTTGGATAATTAACTCAGGGTTTCTGTATTGTTTCATACTATATAAATACAGATCCTTTATTCCCTGCTACAGGTTGAAGTTAGTTGCTGGGCTGAAAGGCACTGATAATGCCACACTCAAGCTAGCTGTCCCCACCTGCTGCTGGACAATAGATACAAGAGGCACCTTATAGATGTAGTCTTGCTCCACTATAGGGGCATTGATCATAATCTGATCATTGTGCATCTTCCATGACTGCTCCACAACCATTGTCTCTATGCCCACTGCTCTACTTTCTTCCATGCCTTGCAGCTGCATAGTCTATGTAATCCATACCTGCAAAGGCTTTCTAGACAATAGCAATACTGCTGGTTGTGCCACTGATGGAGGTTGTACTACTATGGGCACTATTGGCTGCATTACCTCTAACAGCTGTGGCTGTGGATGTCTAGCCCTCTTGGGCTCACCAGCCACTTCTTTGTATATAGAAGCCTTGTGTTTCCCTGCTCATTCAATATTCTTTAGTGCTGTCACATGCTGCTTCTTTATCAGCTCAATTTGATCAAGCAGTCCTTCAATCCACAATAACCACCAGATTGTCTTGCAAGAATGCAGTTGAGGCAGACATTGGCTACCTCACTCTCTTCAACCACTAGACCAGTGTGTCTCTTCCTAATTGCACTTAAGGTGCATGTTCTGGCATTGCAGGCCTCTGTGGTGGCATTGGTTGTACTACCACATTTATATACAAATATTGTGTTGGGTGCCTATAGTGCCTATTATTGTTTATATCCATGTAGTTTTGGGGCAGCACATATGCCACTCCTTCCCTATAGCTATGTGATACCTGGTATAGTGTTTGGTAGGGCAATGGCTCCTCATGCCCTGGATACAACACATTTTCTATGTATAGATGTTGCTGCCTATAACTCTAACTGGCCTTGTAGCCACATTGTCTGGTGCTGCTGTTGACCTTGCATAGGTCCTCCTCCCCCCTTAGAGCTGATAGAGCTTTATCTAGGCTAAGTAGGGCCCAAGTAAGCCATTCTTTCTACTAATAATGATGTGCATTGTATGTTGTACAATGATAATCAAGGAGATAAAAAAATCTCCTAACTCTGCAAGTGACCAAATAGTCACAAAGTCCAGTAACTAGATCAGACTTAGCCACCACCAACATCATAACACATCTTTGACACATTGTGCTAGTTGTGGCAGGCACTTTACACCCTACAATTCTAGATACCTGTTCAAGGCTGCATGGTCTTTGTAGTTTGCCAAAGGTTTCCAGATAGTATCCTCCAGGCTCCACCATACCTCAGACTCAAGGTACCCCTTCTTCATCCACCTATGACCTACTAAGTCATCTATAAACCACTTTTTTTTCTTGGTCATTGGCTGTGTCAAAATTATAGAGTTCTGGAGTTGTGCAATTCAGAAACAACACATCATTATTCCCTATATACAGTCACACATAAAACTTCAGCATGAGCTATTGTGCCTGCAGCACAGCTAGTAACTCAAGCACATAGTTCAATGTACTTAGTTCAGCTACCAGTACCTTGTATGGTCCCATATATTTAGGATACAGCTTATTTACCTATCCTTTGGGCAGATTTAAGTTCTTAAAAGATAGATAGACCAGGCTACCCTTGTCAATTGCCAGCTCATTGCTCTGGCAGTTATTAGCATGGCTCATCTGGAAGATGCAAGCCTCTATGATTGTGTCATATGTACTTGCTAGATTCATTAGTACAGTTCACATAAATTCCTTGATTCCTTTATGAACCACTTTGTCACTACAAAGTTCTTTTATCATAGATGGCATATGGCTGCTATTCAGCTCAAAGAGTGCATACCCCATAGTCTTAGATACACTTGTATTAATTGCAAACTTGACCATAGGTACAAAGTCAAATCAGTCCTTTTGGTCAAGGTGGATGACTGCTCTGAAGATCTGTATGACATTGTAATTTGCATGCTCTGTCTGACCATCCATTTATGGATGAAAAGAAGTTGATATGAGCAACTTTGCTTTGAGCAACTTGTGCAGGAGCCTCCATCATTTGGAGGTAAATTTAGAATCTTGATCACTTATGATTGAGCTTGATAAACCATGAAGGAGTACTATCTCCCTGAGATAGATCCACAAAAGTTTAGATGCCATCATTGTCATAACAACTGGAATTAGGTGGACCATACTGGTCATATGGCAAATGGCTACCCAGAGGTAGCTACAGCCATATGACTTAGAAAATGGACCAATGAAATCCATGCCTATAGAGTCCCAGAGTTTCACTGGAACTGAAAGCAAATAAAGCTTTTCTGCTAGTTTGCTATTTCAAAGTTTTCAAATGTTGGCATGCTCCCCATATTGTACAAAATTGGCTTGTCTCCTTGGCCATTTGTAGCCACTAGTATGATTGACACACATAATTGAGTGTATTCTGGTACCCAAAGTGCCTAACAATAGTATAGACTTATTCCAAGATTGTTGTGATTAACAATCTATCTCTTGGCATGCACAGAACCTTTGACCTTGATAAGTTCACCAAAGAAATGAGCTTCTGCTAATGTGCTCCTATGCTGTCTAGTTGCTATGTAGGAAACCAAAAAGAAAAACTATAAGTGCACTGGCAACCAGATAGAGTAGCTGGCAGTAGGAAAGGGGGGTGAGAGCAAGTTGGTAAACATCCTAAAGAAAGAGAGCTAAAAGATGGTAACAGAAAAGGGGGGGGGTGCAAGTAAAGAAAGTCACCAATGCTAGCCTAAGTTGTTAAACACTAACAAAAGTGTTGCTAAGTTGCTAAGTAATAAATAAAAAATAGAGTGAAGACAAAATAAAAAAAAAATCACTAAGGGTAAAGGGGAAAGGAGTTGCTAAAGCTAAGGAAGAACTAAGCAATAAGAAATCAGAGGTCAGTAAGGAGGTAAGTGAATATTGCTAAAGGATAGAGGAAAAGAGGATAGGAATGAATATAGATTGCTGAGAACAAGGTTAGTAGGAGAAGTTGCTAAGGTCTGTAAGGGCCTAGCAATGAAGAGGGATGGGAATAAGGATATAAGTTAAGTAGGTAAAGGGACTGGGGGACAAACACAAAGACAAGTTACTAGCCATAGTCACTAGTATTGCTAAGACACTTATAATACTATAAGGCATCCATACTTAGTACCACACTAAATTGAGGATGAGTTTGCTAAGGCTTATTGCTAAGCTGTTAACAATGACAAGGATGACCAGAAAAGGGATCTAAAGCTGAGGGAGAGATACTGAGGGCAAAGTACTTGGGGCTTCATTGGTTGGTTCTGAACTAGATATGTACAGGGAGTATTTATACTGTTTGTAAGTAGGATATTCAAAAGAAAAGATAGTCACTGCAGGTAATGGCATCTACCAAACTGTCCACAATGCATACTGAGTGTCAAAATGGTAACCAAGTGTAAGTATGCAGTGTCAAAACATGCATAATATGAGTCAAGATGAAAATAAAGAGCATACTGAATGTCAGTATCTAAAGTGTAGATGTCATTCAGGTATTTTGGTATACTAGACAAGAGAAATAAAGGGTCCATGTCATATGTTCTTTTGATATGTGCTTTTTGAAAGAGAAGTGCCCATGTCACTAAGGGCTGCCACTAGCAGTCATTGCTAAGGAGGGTTCTTAGCCTAGTCATTGTAGATCCAAGGGCTAGACTCCATATGATGGGGCTCATGATCCAAAAATCTCATAGTCACTAAGATCTTGTGCAAAGAGCTACCTCATTCCAGACCTAGGGTCCAGACCACACATAATAAATCATATAATTTGTTCAGGACCTGTAAAACAAGAATCAACAAAATAACAAACAATATGCTAGTCTTATGGTATGTCCCATGTCATATGCTGCCTCAATAAGATAGTTGGAGATGTTGGTAACTATACTCAGTGACAGATGGGTCTTATCACTGCTAAATAGTGAAGTGTGGGTGCTCCTGTAGCCTGCTAAGTATCTTGACAAACAATTTGTTCTGCAAGTATCTGCATTGGATATATGCATGCAGTTGTATGTCCTCTACCCTAGGACCCTGGGGCATATAATTCCCAGTTCCCAATGCCATGTTCCACTGTTAGATTGTTATCACTCAACAATAGCACTACCTCTAACAGTAATGTATTCAGCACTATGTCAGCCATATCCTGAACCTCCAGATCTCTCAATTCTAGTTGCTTCTTAAGCCACTTGCTGCAGCATACTTAATAAGCTTTTATGGCTCATATTTCTGTTTAATGTTCTGCTATCTTATAGAATCTATGCAAGGGGAAATCTTTGCCCTCTGAGTCTATATGTTTGTTCACTTGAACAAAATCATGGGCATCATAAATGTCCTCACTGGTATTGCTCTCAAAATATCATGACAAGCAGTCAGTAACCTTATTGAGCTCACCCTTAACATACATCATGTCAAATTAATAGTATGACATATAGTCAATCCATCAACATTGCTGCAGTGACAAATGCACTTGAGTCTTAAAGAACTCTAGAGCTTTATGATCTGTGATTATATGGATCTTATAACCTATTAGTTTATCCTCCCATTTCAGGAGGGCTTCCAGAATAGCAAGTGTCTTCAACTTGTGGACTGCATAATTTTGTTACACAGTAGTAAACTTGTATGACATAAACCCTGTAGGTGTAAGGGTGATCTTTGGAGGCTGTGGCTCAATCACACAGCTGGCAAAGGAAGATCCAAAGTCTATTTAGCACTATACTAAATCTACAAGTCTAACTACACACTTGGAAAATGAAGATCCAAAGAGAACAAGTCTAAGGACTCTCTATACCCAATGTGACACTTTAGGCTTCTAAAACTATGGGACTCACTGTACAGTAGGGCAGAGAGGTCATGACATATGTATTAATGCATATGACTTGACAGAATGGTAGCAACAAAATAGCTCCTAGGTGAGGTGAGATGAGGTATGATAAGGTAAAGTGAGGTAAAATGAGTGAGGTGAGATGACTCCTGACATCACCTCCTCTCTAAAGTGCAGCATCTTGATGCACCCAGATAGAAGAAGTTATAGATTGCTTGATCTGCTACAAAGATAGGATAGATGCCTTGGATTGCCTTTGGGGCATTGGGGTGTCTGCAGTAAAAGTCTTGAACCAGAGCTAGTGCATGTACATTTACCTGTAGTTCCCAGGAGACATCTTTGATACTATATCCCTTCCACTTCATCTTGAACTGTAACTTTCCCTAAAACACTCTGCTGTCCAGTATCTCCCCTGCCTCATACTCCTCCTCATCATTGACCAGCACTAGTGGTGGTGGTGGCTTTAGATATTGGCCCAAAATAGGGTCCTCTGGAGCTAAAAACAGCTTAACTGTATTTAAAACTGTGTGTAACTGCTATAGACTGATAGGAAGCTTTAACCAATATGCTAATAGCCCCACCTGTCTTTCCACCTTGAATGGTCCTAGGTGACAGTGGGACAGCTTCTGACATGGTCTTGATGTCTTGATATCCAAGTTGTCTAAGTAAACCTAGTCTCTAGGCTTATACACTGGAGCTGGTATCTGCCCTTGATTGTAGTATCATGCCATATCCTCTTTTGCCTTTGTCAATGCTGCCTTTTCCTCCTCCTGTGCCCTCCTCATTTTATCCACAAAGTCATTCTCTGTCTCATTCTCTGAGAGTCTTGCTTAGGGCTTAAAACCCATTTATGGATATTGACTAATATCTAGGAAGAATGGAGTCATCTATATAGAGGAATGAACATGGTTATTATATTGAAACTCAGCATTGGGCAAAAGTTCATCCTAATTATCTTGTCTCTCATTACAAAACAACTGCAAGTACTGTTCCAGTTCCTGATTTACTGCTCTGTCTGTCCATCTGACTAAGGGTGATAGACTGTTGTTGTGTGGAGCTTTAACCCCAGTAATTAATACAACTCATGGCTGAATTCTGCTACAAACTGAGGACCTCTATCTGAGACATATCTATCTGAGAGACCATGAAGCTTTCAGACATTCTTCTGATATAGGCTAGTAGCTCCCAGAGCAGAACAGGTGGTGTAGGTAGGGATAAAATAAGCATGCCTTCCATAAAGACCTACTACCACCATGACTGTCTTATACCCATGAGTATCTGGAAGCTTGACAAGGAAATCCACAGAAGCCACACTCTAGCAACTAGTAGGAATTGGAAGGGGGTGGAGTTGGCCCATAGGTATCTGGCAGCAAGTTTTGGTGCAAAGGCAGAGATTACAGACACTAGTGTATGTACTAATATATCAGGACATCTGAGGCCATCAGTAATTTTGGAACATCAACTCTAATGTTTTTCACCTACCTAGGTGCCCTGCTACCCAAGAATCATGATGCTATTCCACAATATGCTATTGGAGCTCTGAATGTTAGGTATATAGATATGTCCTCAAAAGATCAACAACCCATCCTACAAGCCCCACTACTCAACATGTACTGACTTCACTCTACTGGCATGTTGGGTCTGTAGGGCCTGTGCTGCTTGTACAACAGCATCTTTTTGGGCACCCTGACAATTTCCTTATTGAATGTCCTTAAAGATGTTTGCCTCCTCCCCTTGAACCACATTTCCTTCCAAAGCACAAATAGCAAAGAGCTCTGGTTTTAGAAGCATAATGTTGTCATTATTGTCTACTTCTATGCCATGATCAGCTCTCCTAGACAGTGCATCTGGTTTACCCATGCTTTATCCAGGCTTGTGATTTAGTGAGAAGTTGAAGTTGGCTAGATACAAGGACCATCAATTGAGTTTCTTTGCCAAGTAGAAGTACTTGAGGTTCTTGTGATCTGTTCAGACTTCAAACTTATGCCATATGCCCTGAAGAAAATGCTGCTACTCTTTAAAGGATTGAACAATGGCCAGCATCTCTTTGTCATGAATCTCCTAGTCCTGTTCCACTGCATTGTGACTTTTGGAGTAGAAGGCTACAGGGTGCCACTGACCATCCTCCTTTGACTGTTAGAACAGGACTACTCTCATGGTAAAGTCTAAACTATCAGCTTCAATATATAAATGAGAGTTGTTGTCAGAGAACAAGAGGACTTGTTTAGAGGTGACAGCCTGTTTAAAGGTGGCTTGCTGTGGGAGCTCTCATTGCTATGCTATATACTTACTAGTGAGGTCAAAAAGAGAGAGAGAGCATGATGTCTTAGATGAACCTCTAGTAGAAGTTAACAAAGCCCAGAAATGCCTGGACTTTTTTCTTGTTCCTTAGCTCCAGCCATTCTGCTGCACTTGCCAGTTTAACTGGGTCCATCTCCACCATACTATGTGAAATGATCAGACCTAGATACTCCACCTTGGTTTGCTCAAACTTACACTTCTTAGGTTTTAAGTAGAGCTGGTGTTAGCAGAAATGTTCCAGAACATTATGTATGATCTGACAATACTTCTCTAAAGTCTTGGTATAGATGAGGATATCATTCAGATAGACATAGACAATGCTTTCCACAATCAGGCCATGAAAAATGTCATTCATCATGGTCTGAAAAGTGGCAGAGCTATTGGTGAGGCCAAAGAACATTACCAGAGTTTCAAAAAGTCTGCAATTAGTTTGGAATGCTGCCTTCCACTTATCTCCATTTTTGATGCACACAT